>CAJVPY010000795.1:0-23210 GCA_910591965.1 Dentiscutata erythropus
TTAATATTTAAAAGAAAAGCTTACGATCTAAGCTTTATTTTAAATAATAAAGCATCAAGATATCTTTAAAATTTATCAAGATATGAGCCGTAAAAGTTAAGGCATTGATTTTTTTTCAAATGTAGATCTGCCTGATTTCTATTAATGGCAGCCCATATGTATAAGACCTTAATAAAGACACCACCAGCATTCCGACTGCTTTAGGCAGTTCGGAGAAATTAAAAAAAAATAACTGCCAAATTTAAATATTAAATTTAGTTTTTTTGTTAAATAGCCTGTATCTATTTAAATTAAACAGTTAGAAATAAATCTTATTTAAATCTAATATAATAAAATAGTTTTAGACAAAATATTTCTAATACTATTACTCTACAGTATAATTTGATATAGCTTAATAAGTAGTAGATATATTTTGTCTTCTAAGTAAAGTTCGCGGAAATACTAATTATTACTAATTATTTTTTTATAGTGAAACAAAAAATAGTTTTTAAGTTTATTTTTATTAGTGAAATATAGGATTTTCAAAAAGTACTTTAAAGTATTACTAGGCAATTGATTTATATTAGCCAATCAGACAAATGTCTTTTTATGAAGTTTGAAGTTTGCAAATGTCTGGTTTAGTTTGATATATTTATATAAGCAATTATGAAATACAAATTTGTTTATATTATGAGCTAAACTACAAAAAAACTTACCAAACTGAACCAGACATGTTTGCTAACTTCGGATCTAGACAAATTTATAAATATATTTAGACTCAAACTAGTTTGCAAACTTTAGACCAAACCCTGAACTGAACTTATAATTAAGTTTAAAGTTTAAAACTAGTAAATTTTAGAGTCTAAGTTTGGTTTAATTCTAAACTAGATCTGGACCAGACTGAGCCTAAACTGGACCTAAAAGCACTACTTTAAAACTTTAGCCAACCTACTTTTTGGAAAGTATTTATCCTTGCAATAAATTTAACAGAATAGTACATATTCTACATATGTGCTTATCTACATGTTTGGTAATTTCTTTTCAATTAGTTATATTGTTTGCCACTATTGTGTTTATATTTCATGCTACCTTTTGAGGTGCTGCTATAATACAATTCATATCTCAAACCCAACCTTCCTAATTAGTTACCTATTGCATACTTCTTGCCTTTATTGAGTTCACAACTAACCCTATATTAACTTCCTTTCTGGCTTCAAAAACATCCTTACTACCAATTTAGTTAGTCCAGAAAAGTTAGTCTGCCTGGTTTTAAGTACCTAACAGTTTTTCTTCTCTTAGTATACACTTTCAAAGTATATATTCTTTTTCTCCAATATGATTTTAGTAGCTAGATTGGTATAACAAGGATCATGATCATTAGACCCTAGTTGAGTTCCCAGTATTGTCTTCTATTCCACAATATTATTAAAAGCTAGCTGCTATTTCTAATTTAAAATTTCTCAAGTGGGTTTTCTGTACATTGAAGAAAATTTTTAAGATTTACACAATTTTGAACTTATCAAATATTTGCACTACTCTAAATTGGTTTGTAGTTCTTTATTTTTATAAGTTTTTCCAGATCATATAAATACTAGTGAATCTTCTAGAAACACACTCTAGTGTGATTTAGGCTATAGATTTTTCTAATCCAATTATTTTATACAAATTACTATAATACAAGTCTATTTTTCAAAATTATTATCTGTAAGATTCGAACTCTAGACCTGCTACTTAGGACCACTCACTAAGTTATTATACTTTTTTTAGAGCAAATTATATAAAATTATATATATAGTCAACTTTCTATAAATGTATATCATTAGAACCATAGTAAAAATTTTTAAAAACATGCATTTAAAGAGGTTATGTATTTAGGAAGGTAAAAATCTATAAGTGTTATATTAAGTTGGGCCAAAAAAAAAGTATGCATTTAGAGAGATTTTATATAGATATACATTTAAGAAGGTTGTATTTAGAGAGGTCTAACTATATACTATATATATATTTTTTTGATTTTAAAGATTACTTCTTGGTTGGTAATTTAGTATTAGAAGTATTATTTTGGTTACAATGAAAGTACGTCAAGCCACATATGTACTTTTGTATCTAATTTAAGTAGTTTGCCCAAAGTAGTAGTGCTGTTCTATACTATTTGTTATAACTACAAAATTATTCATTTAAATCTCTAATTATATCTTTAATTCTACTATATAGAACTTCTAACTTAGATGTAACCTTATTATACCATGAATCTATATAACACCACTAGATTAATAACCAACTTAGAACTAACTATTTATCCTTAAGGTAAACCTGCCAGAGTGGCCTATCTACCTAAGGTATATATCTAGACTTTAGTAACTTACATATGATTTTATATATACTAAAGGTCAGAGTAGAGGCCTGTATTGGGTCTCAAAGCCCAGCCCGGCCCGGTCTCGCCGGCTCAGTATGCGAGGTCTGGGCGGGCCTAAAAAAATTTTTTATAATTGCGGGCCGGGCCAGGCTGAAATTTTAAAAAAATTTATATTAAAAATTTGCAGGCCGGGCCAAAATGGGCCAGGCTTGACAAAAAATTTTTAATTGCGGGCAGGCCCAGGCCAGCAAAAAATTTGTAACCCTAATTGCGGGCCGAGCCCGGGCCTTAAAATTAGGAATTTGCAGGCCTCTAGGTCAGAGCTAACTATTAAACCCCTACTGTTATCTATTTTTACTCTTTTAAGGTTCACAGATCTCTGTACTATATTCTATTACTTTTCACATCTTATTTCTTTTGATATTATCAGTCTTCTAAACTAGATACTTGCAAGAATTAGTTAGCCCAGACTAGTGTTTTTATCAAACCAGACTAGACTTTTATTAAATTTGAGTCTGGTTCAATTTTTGAACCAGACTTAAACTTTGTTGATTCAAACTTTTAATCAAGTTTGAGTCTGGTCCGGGTTTGAGTTCGAAGTTTACAGACTAGTTTGAGTTCAAAAATATATAGATGTAGTACTTCTATCAAATTAGACCAAACCAAACTTTAACTAAGTTTGAATTTGTTTTGATTTTTAAAATCAAACTCTAACTTTTTTTAAAACTAAGTGTGCTCTTAAGCACCTTAATCAATAGATTGGTGTATAAATTTTAATTAACAAAAATTAGCTTAGCTAGTTAAGAGAGTTTATCATCACAGTTAATAGTGACTATCTTTTTTTTTATAGAGCTGCATTAATTGGCCAAAATTTATCATAAAGTGAGATTATTCAAACATTTTACAATCAAATTATAATTTTTTTTTATAATTAAACTATTATTTTTTTTTATATTCAACTTTTTTTTTTTTTTACAATCAAATCATTATACTTTGCACTTACACTTTGCACTAAATATACTTCTAACAATATGAATCTTCGCTATTAACAACAAATTACTTTTTTACTTTTCATGCTAGAAACTTTTATAACAAATAAAAAATATTAAGAAACTCTCAAAAAAATAACTGACAATTGTTATTTTTAGATAATATTCATCAATTATTTATTTTCTAAAATAGTATTAGTGTCAGATGAACTTGATATTTTATCTACAACTTGTAAATTTTCTTAACTACTATTAGTAGTAGAAGTTTGATTATTGTCACTAACAGATGACTTTAAAAGAAATACCTAAAAAATTTTTTATTAACAAATTTAAATAAAATTCAATATATACTATTAGTTCTATTTAAAACTAAAGAATTAAATAGTAGCACAGAAGAATAATATTGTTGTAACAGCATATGATAATTTGTTAAATTTATAAAAAGAACAACAGAAGTATTGTAATTAGGCAAAGAGACAATAAAACTATTTGGAATTGCTAAAGAAAAAACAGAAGTAGTTAAAACAAATATATTTGAAGTTGTCAGTAATGGTAATATTTTTTTTGTTTGTTGAACAGGTTGCTTTTTTTTTTGTTTGTTGGAGACATAATAATTATAATATAAAAAGAGTTCAATTATATTTTTCCTGTCAGTCCTATTGGACAATTATTGTAAATTAAAGTCTTTATTGGGTGATACCTTGAGGTGATACCAGATAAAAATAGGTGTCAAAAATCGACAAATTGGCACAATTGGGATCTAAAAAAAAAAATTTAAAAAATTGAAAAAATGAATGATAGGTAATATAAAACAAAAAATTAACTTTATGTGATCTAAATAGATAAAAGTTTACAAAAATTCATTACCAAACACCAAAAATCCAGAAAAAAGTTTGTACAAAGTTTATTAAGAAACCTGAAAGTTTAAATAAAAGTCTATAAAAATTTTATCACCAAATACTAAAAGTTCTAAAAAATATTTATATGAAGTTTGCCAAGAAATGCTAAAAGTCCTGAAAGAAAAGCCCACCAAAAAAATGCCAAAAGTTCTGAAAAAAGTCCACATAAAGTTCAACAAAAAAAATTAAAGCTCACAAAAATTTCACTGCTAAATATAAAAGTTTAGAGAAATGTTTATATAAAATTTACCAAGAACGCCAAAAAGAAGATCCAGAATTTTAAAAAATTAGTTACTAGGCTAGAATTAATTAAAAAACATAATCCAAAAGATATTAAAAACTTTTAGTTTTACTTTCACTATCACCAAATGCTAAAAGTTCAAGAAAAGTCTACAAAGTTCTTCAAAAAAGCACAAAAAGCTTTGAAAAAAGTTCATATAAAGTTTATTATACTCCATTTAGAGTACATAGTTAAGTATTATAAAAAATAAATTCATTAAACTGACTAACACAATCCAAACAAAAAACACTATATTATCACTTATTCTAATTATTATTAACAGGTCTACATTAACAACACATATGTCTCCACTGAATTTGTATGTCATACAGTACTACTTTACTAAACATTTTGAGATGAAAAAACCAATATATGATAAAAAAAACAATATATAACAACTTTAAGTAACAGTATAAACATATAACAACTCCAAATGATGGCACCAACTATAATAAAAAAAACTTTGACGAAGATGAAAAAAAAATTACTATATAACAAAAAAAAAGAAATTATATATAAATAAAAAAAAACTATATGTACTGTTATGATTTGTGTAACCAAGGAGGGCTAATTTTGATTGTAGATTGAATTTTTACATGACCTGAAAAATCTGTTTGACATTTTAAGTCTAGTTCGACATTTTTAAGTTTAGTTCAAAGTTCAGTCTAGTTTGATATTTTGGATGTTTTATAAAATAGGTGGGCAGACTCTGCAAACTTCACAACTCTGCTAAATATTTATTAATAATTACTAATTAGTAGCAAAGTTTATTTTTTATATTGCCTACCTATTCTATAGAACATCCGATATTTTAAATCTGGTTCGAAGTTTAGTCTGTTAAGTCTGGTTTGAAGTTTGGTTTGGTTCAATATTTTAAGTCTAGTTTGAAGTTTAGTCTGGTTCAATGGATTTTTTTGTGGCTTAGCTCATTTTAAAAAGACTAGTTTGAAGTTCGGTTTGGTTCTATAGATTTTTTTGTACCTTAGTTTATTTTAAAAAGTCTAATTTGAAGTTCAGTTCAGTTTTTTTGTAGCTTAGCCTCTAACTCATATAGACAAATATGCAACAGCATGCAGCAAGCAATATACAATAGTAGACACATCACCCCAAAAATTTTTTATAGAGTGTCAAGTCATTTGACATAGTAACAACATAATAGCAATAGTGCTGCTAGTGAGTTTTATATTTTTATATTACTATTTCCTATTCTTCTTTTTGTTAATAATTAGCAAAGTATTTCTTTTATAAAGAAAGTTATGCAAATTGTTCTTTTAAAGATAACAATGCACATAATGTCAAATAATATGTTATAGTGGGGTGTAAACATCAAACAATATATTCTAGTAGAGCTCTAACTAACGGAAATAAGATGGGTTTTGGGCTGGGACAGATGGGTTTGATGTATGATATTTAAGGTATAGTTTTAAATTATTAGGATATAATCTGTAAATTTGACCAATTGAATATAGAAAAATATATGGTTTAAATTAAAATTTGGTGTCTTTTGCTAAGGCCCAATGCATTCAATATACCCATATGGCTAACCCTAAATCTTCATGATTATTTGATTATCTTTCTTTAACTCTAAGCCTAGATCATCATGATTATTTGATAAATCTAATAGTTTATTCAACAATATACTAGGTATCAATTATAATTTTTATTTTTTTATTTTATACAATATATACTAACCAATTTTATTAATTTTATAGCAGAGAATATGTAAACTATAACACTTTTTATTACTTGGTGTTGAGTATGCGGCTTTCAAAAACAAGGTAAAAAGTGAAAATATGAATGTTGATAATTGGATTAAATAAATTTTATAAAAAAACTTTATTATTTAAATAAGCTATTCAAGATTCACAAATATTTACTATTTAATTTTTTATTTATTTATGTTAATTTAGATATGAGTAAAGAAAATTTATTAATATTATCTGTAATGATAAGCAATTAATTTTGTATAATATAGTGATTAACTATTTGGTAACTCTCCGGGTTAGTGTTTGGACCCGTTTAAAAAATCTACCCGACGGGATTTTATTTATTTGCGCGCGTAATACAAACCAAAAAAGGAAATCTGATTTTGTAAATAAACTAAAGTGCGTAAAAATAGAAGTTTAGAATTAGAACGTTATGGTAGTGAGCCATAGCGATAAGTTGAAGTTTATTATATGTAAAATTTCATCCCGTTATTTTTTATTGGTCAATTTAAACACTAGTTTTTGAATAATTTCGCTTTCTTTTCTTTTTTTCTACTTTCGCATGTCTGTCGGGCTGATCCATTTCCTTGTTAGAGGTTTGTATTACCCGCGCAAGTCCCGACGTGTAGACCATATGCTACAATCGAAACTTTCTGATAGTAGACGCGCGCATGCCAGGGTCACCTGTGGGTTGGTATACGGGTGACCCGCGGATTGACCCACCCGTCTTTTTTTTAAAAAAAAAAAAAATTATTAGAAAACTTATACGTTACGTTCCTGGTTTAAGCACGACTACGTCGCACAACTACCATAATAAACTAGATTTATTATAGTTAAAAATATACGCGAAGATCGCGAAGATGAGGGTGAATTATCCAAGTTTATTGGTTATTTAGTTTTTTCAACAAGTTTGGTACATAATTAATTCCTCATACGTCATATGTTTGACAAAACTTCATCCGATACATATAAGATACAATGTATCGCTTTTGTTTCGTGATAAAACTAGAGATCGAAAACAAATCTTAATGATCATTATACTTTAACTTTTTTATATGGTGTGATAAGGATCTGTGATTCAAGAATCCCAATGATGAATTCTAGAATTTCCTTCGCACGAGACCAATCACCGTCAAATGGGCAAGACAAATGCGTTGTCATCGCGATTTTTGGTTTTTTAGAGTCGCCAACCCAGCGAATGAAGATCCATTCGCGAGCGTTCGTTACAATACCATACATCATGATAGGAAACTTGCCTTCTTCAAAGTCAGTCTGATCGAGTTTGAACTTTTTCTCTAAAGCCTGAAAAGCAAAATTTTGAATTAATTAGACATCGAATAGGAATAAAAGGAGCGAATTGAAATTTCCTGCACCTCGACTACGCTGTGCATTTGGGCGAATGCTTGCGCTGTACCCTGATCAAAGTTTTCTTTCTTTACCTCAACAACAATTAATAAAATGCCATCACTTTCGATAAAATAATCAACTGGACCAAACCCCCGGCTTCCCTGGAGATCTATTTTCGCGTTCAGTTTTAAATTATGCTGATTTTTCTTCAAAATCGCAACCGCCGTTGTGAGAAATGGTGAAATGAACTCACGAACAGTTTGTTCGTTGTTGATCATTTGGAAGGCTTCAAGTTTTCTTCTGATCTCACTAAAAAACCCATCCGGAATTTCGATCTCTTTCTCAGGTTTTGGTAGTTCATCTGTGTATAGAAATTAGTTAAATTTTATACGAACCATAACACATAGAAACGTACCCTAATATGAAAAGATCAAAACTGCACTTTTGTCGAATTTAGGAGTAAAATCTATAGAGTCCCACATTTCTCCAAAGAGGGTTCTAGTGATTTCACTTAAATTCCATTCACTGTAGGCTTTCATTCCTGCCGAAACATGAAAATCGGGCATATGAACATTCATGTCATAACTGATTAGGACTTTCTCAAACGAGATAAACCAACCTTCCACTAGAACAGTCACAGACACCTGACGAACTTTATTATTGTTCGGAGATATTCTTTTCACCATCATATTAAATTCATATTCGGTTGTAATTTCAGTTTGCGTTCCATCATTGAAGAAGAAGAAGTGTGGGCGCGGATCCGTCTTCAAAATATCGAATTTATCTATGGCAAGCTGACGCGAGTTAAACCACATACCGGAGTCATGAGGTATTGTTGTAACCAGCCAAGATCTATTGAGATTTATGCGAATGGAAACTTTAAAATGACAGACAAAAAAAATTAGTATGATACACCAAGACATGGCCAAGTAGAAAAAATAAAAGATATATTAATTTACCACTATTATCAGAGAACGGGTATCGCAAAATGAGAGGCTTTTTAGAAGTAGTTTCCAGAACTCGCAGTAAAGTACTGGTAGCAAGATTTTGGATACGTTCAGTATCGATAAAGAACTGGAGGTTATCCTTAGTCAGAAGCGGGTTGTCAACTTAAAACCGTGAGAGAAGGAGAGTTCCGAGGCTATCCAAGTCAGCGTGATCATTGTCCAGCACAAACTTCTCAGAATTTTTTAAATTTTCAAAAAAGACCCACAACGTTACTGTCGTATTTTACAAAGGTATAAGATATGAAATTATCATGGAAAAATATTTATTGATTATTAGATCATAACTTATAAATCGATATTTTTTGCAGTGTAACAGTACCAAATTTGGGAGCTCATATTAGCTTTAGGGTTAGGATAGGTTTTAGGTGGTTATATATATACAAAATTGCCTTCTCGGCACTTTTAATTAACCTACTCAAGGTAGATTTAGACTGCCGGCGATCATTGACCTCCGCTTTAAGGATTTGAATCGGTTTAGTCGACTAAAAGTTTTTATAGTAAGCTACTATGAATAGTACTAAACCAATTCCAATCCCTACTTCGCTTTAGACGACCGCAAAATTAATAGCAGATCTAACTAATTAATTAGTACGTAGTGCTCTAAATAAAATTCTCTACGCGTGAATTTATTTCATCTGTTGTTATTGTTATTAATGCATATTAATTCGCATATGATCAATAATTTTTAAAGATACGCGACGTAATCACGCTTAACCAGGAACGTAGCATATAAGTTTTCTAGTAGTTTTATTCATTTTTTTTTTTTTTAAAAAAAAAATTATATATTGCATAATGGTTATTTCTATTTTTTGAAAGCTTGTCTATTGATACAAATTACACATTTGTTTCTTCGACCTGCTATATCTTAAACTAGTTTTTTTTTCCAAGTTTTATAAAGGTTTCAAATGAGACAAATTTGCGCTTCTCCAGCTTGCTTAATTAAACAAAGCTCTTTAGCTATATTTGTATAAAGAATTTTGAAAGTATGAATACCCAAAGTTTAAATTTTGGATTATATAAACTTAGAAGGTTGAATTTTTTAATATATTTAAACAACTTGTTCTATCAACTTTTATTATTCAATGTTTATTTTTCCTTTAGCTAACATGGATTTTTAAAATTCGGTCAAAATACTCAATGCTCAAAGTTATATCTGTAGTTTTATGGTTATTTTTGAAGAAAAAAGTTATAAAAATTTATTTATTTAAGCTAATATTTTGATTTTTTATTTATATAATAGTATAAGACGAAATCACATTACCATTGCCGTTACTAATTTAATTTAAAGCTTATTTTTCAATCGGTACATGTCAATTGCAAATTGTGATTGACACGGAATACTAATTCGTATACACGATCACATACACCTACGTACGTATTTGCACAATTTACACATTTATACATGTACCCTACGTACTGTACATATACGTATACATGTAACATAATATTATATGTATTAGGAGTGTCAGATATCCCGCGCTATATGTCAATATTATAGTTTTTCATTCCAAGAAAGAATGTTTTTTGAAATATAATTATGTAAGTCACCGTTATTTGCAAATTTTTGGTTCGGGATGCTGTGTGATGCCATAAATTCGTTTATATATCCGGTAGCCCGATTAAACCATTGAAAATAATTTTTTTTAACTAAAAACAAATAAAATAAGTTAACTAATTGTTAACTAATAAAAGGTTATAAATGTAACAGTGCAAACCTCATTTGAAAAATTGAGACTCAGTTTCAGAATTGATAAGACTTTTAAGAACAACTATTAAATTTTTTGATTGTTTATGCCCTTGGCACATTTTGCGTTGTATATTTTATTAAACCTACCTTCAGTAACATCACTAAATTGTTCATATGAATAAATATTATAAAATGATTTTTGTTATTTACTTCAATAAGCCAATTTTTATAATTTTTATAACGTCTTGTCTTTTTACATTTTTTAAGTACACGTGGCTCTCGATATAACGTAGGCCATGATTCCAGTATTTTGCACCGTTATATCAAAAGCTCCATAATATCAAAATCTCATGATACGTATAACAGATATTATAGTAAATCATAACTTGGTTCCATTATAATTCTCCGTATTAAGCAATATCCGTTATATCGAGAGCCACGTGTATATTGCCATAATTTACTATTAATTTAAGAAACAATGTAGTCAAATATGAAAATTTTCGATGGTGACCATTATGGAGTTTCTGTAGATATTATAGTTGGAAGGTGTTATCCAGAATGTTCTATAGAAATGTACGCAGAATATTTTCCGTAGGGATAGCAAATGGTTTAAAACACGATCTTAAAATTATGTTTGTTTGATTTAAATCTGTTAAACAATGTTTTAATATAATATTATGATTACGAAATTCAAAAACATGAATCTGAGAAATCATAAATATCATAAATTTTTCCAAATGAAGTCACAATAATCTCATATCAATATTTAAGTTCTTTAAAACACTCAGAGTCATTGCATTTATGGGGTCATATTCAGGTTCTTAATTTTTTATTTATTGTCTTAAAGCATTACATATTAATATACCCTTTTTTTTTTTGCAGCACGTAAATCAAAAACCATAATTTATGTCTTATATAGTAAAATATGAAATAGCATAAATAGCATAAATAACATAAATGAGCTCATTTACATTGAAATTTCTTTTTAAAAAAAAAACCTTTGTTAGCGCTAAGATAGATATATATATTCAGAGTCAAAACTCTCATTATGTTTCGTAAATTCCGAGAGTATTTGATTATAATTCTCATCGTAATCGTTTGTCATTTTTTCGGTTGAAACATACACGTTTGTATTAAATGAAATTTCGAATGCCCCTTCATAAAGGGGATCTGAAGACTGATCGGCGTCCGAAACCGATCCGGCAGTACGAATTCTTTGTTTTCGAGGGATATACCTATATCCTGGGTACGTTACTCTGTGAATTTCTTTTGCTAATTCAGCGAGAGTTTGGAAAAAATAAATATAAGGAGGTATAAGTTCTTTCCATTTTTTTGAAGTTTTACTTGAAACCTCCTTAGTATCAAGATTTTTTCCTTCTGATTGAAGGTTTGCGAGAAAATCTTTTCGAAACAAGAGATAACGATTTGGCGGCCTTGGTGGGGTGTTTTTTGTTTTTTTTTCTAAGTACTGAGACGCGCGTCTCGAACTTCGAGCGGGTGCTACCAATTCTTCTATCGGTAATTTTAAGGGGTATTGAGGACGTATGTTCAATAATTCGTTATAGAGAGAATGTATGGATTTGGACGTTTTCACATCTGATGTAATCAGTGTGAATTGAACATAAGTTGATTTGTCATATGAAGAATTCATCTTTTGTTTCTCATAAGAAGAATTCACCACTAATTTTCTAAAATTCAAAGATGAAGAAGACACTGCCTTTAAATAAAAAAAAATTTCATTCGTATACTGTTGACTTATTAAAACAATCTCGGTTTATCCGGCCTGCGGAATAATTGTGCAACAATTAATTCATGGGATCATTTGGCGAAACGGAAAACAAATTAAACAAACTGTTGTAGCATGATCTTGTCATGCAGCTTTATTTTGGGTTGCTTTTCCGGAAAAACCTAAAATTTTGAGCCATCTGCCTGTCGCGGAGTCGATCTTATGGAAGATAAGCAAATCATTACTTGATTTTTAAACAATTGCAAACGTTACACAAACTATCCGAAATGTTGTCATGTATACGCAGCGTACATTCATACGTACGTACGTATGTTTATGTTTTAGGCTAATTTCAGTAGTCGGTTAAAACAAAGCAAGATAGTAATGCATGTAATAATAATAATCTTTTATTGTTCTCCGAAATATTAGAATGCTCGCGGATCTTCGAAATTTTTCCTATTAAAATTTAAGAGACGCACGTGTAAGAATCAAAAAATCTAAATTGGTAAAATGTTGTAGAGATGTCTAGCTGGCTTGTTGAAGTTTAAACTAGAGATATTCGACCGAACTTGGCCTGAATTCAGTATATATTGCGTTCTTATGGTTTATTCCGGACAGTGGTCACACCCAAATCATAATTACATGACAAATTTATTGCTAAAAATATATTAGAGATCTATTATCATTATTCAACATGGAGATGCCGGATCTATCGCTGTTTTCGATTAACACAATCATTTAACTTTGTAATTCCGCATATTGCCATTGTGAAGATAATGGTAACAATTCGAAAACAGTGATCAGTGTGGCTAATCGGAATTTTTTTTTTTTTTTTTTTGTTGCACACAGAATTTTCTGTTTCTGGGTTGAAATCTTACTTCTTTTGATGTCAAATAATGCGTAGAATTGTAATAAATACTGAAATAGATTTGGCGTCGCGGCAATTGTAGTGCGTTTTGAGCAGGTGCATACATAGAATTATCATGGGTCGTCTGAGCAATTGCTGTATGGCGTTGGTTCAGTGGTTAGTGCAGGCAAACTCGAAGTAATATCTCCGCCTATACAAAGTATGGCTTTTAATTGTTAATATTATCTATACAACTTTGTGCAATTTATCTAACTTTATTAAGAAACCTGCTATTATAAATTATTTAAGCGAAAACAGCACTACATGAAATATTAGCGTGAAAATAAACATAAAATTTGAATAATGCTTTTGTTTTTGACCGTTCGTCTAAATTGTTTATTTTACCGCCTGGCTATCAGGTATCAGATTGTATTTGAGAGAAAGTACGCTTAAAAGATGAAACGAAGCACTCGGCACATGTTATGGCATTTTCATTTACTGTATAGATGGACGTGCGCACCTAGATATGGCATTTTCATTTACTGAATAAGATGGACATGCGCACCTAGATATGGCATTTTCATTTCACAAGATGGACGTGCGCATCTAGAAAGGGTGGAGGCGTTTGATGGATTATGGGTTTATTAAACTGTTCAGAAGCATTTAAACGATACATGGTTATTATTGCCTATTTGATTGTAACTCATGTACTAAACTCAGCATTCGATTTATTATGCCGATTTGTATACGTGTAATAAGATAGTTTTTTTTTTTTGGTTTTCAAATAGATTATTAATTATCAATTTCATAAAATGATGATATAAAAGGTTTTAATCACATCACTCTGATTATATCGACACTCCAAAAATAAAGAAATTGTCTGATACATCGACTTATATGGTTCAAGATTTTAAAACTGTGAAGTTCTCAATCACTTTCCTCAATGGACTCAACAAAGAATCTGATTGGTCCGACTGATCAAACTGGCCAATCAAATTCTTTACAGAATTCATTGAGAGAGATTTGAGAACGTTCTTATAACCAGAGTGAAGTTGAGTGGCAAATCACCTAATAGAATCAAAAATATCGATATGTCTACTGTATTTTTGTATAATGATAGGTTTTTGATCAAAAAATCTTTCATACAAAATGAACTTATTAGATGATCTGCCACCTAACGCCACAATTCATACCCGATAACATAGGTTGGGATCGAAAGAAATATCAGACCACAGAATTCAAGTTACGTAACAGAAAAGCCATTGACTACGTATGTATCATGCACCCTATCACCAAATGATGCTTAATCGTCACATACGTACGTACGTAAGATTGATTTCCATAATATTAATAATGTAAAAATTAAGCACCGTGTAATGATAAGATGCACGATGCACATCTCTACACCGAGCACAATCAATATATAAAGAAGCGACAAATAATTCACTTGCAATGCCCTTTCCTCCAGTCAAGCATTATAATTGTCTATTTTTCTCGACCCAACTCTTCTACCACACATGGTAATCCTGATTCTGACTTTTTATTATTTAACAGTAGGCCTACTTCGAGCAGACGAGAAATTGGTACTTGGACCGGATAGATATCCTCTAAATCCAGATTTGGTAAACTGACATAAGAAGGCATTCATATGATTGGCTAATTTATGTCGATCAAAATGGATCATTGACCAACCAAATCAACCGAATTAATACAATTGTGTCACACTATGTGATAATTGGGTTTATGATTTTAATATTGATACGTATGATAAATATAACTTATACAAAATTTAATCACGTAAAATTTATTTAAAAAATTGACATAATAAACCTATTTAAAAACGAACATAGCAAGTCTCTTTAAAAAAAAATAAATGTAAAACATTTTCGAAATTGGTTTCATAACAAATACTTTTTTACAAAGAACGTTTCACTTCGCATTGACGCTTTCAAAATATTTGTTTCATAATAGAATATTTTAAAAGTTTATTTTATAAATAAAATATTTTTTAAAGTTTGTTTATATGTTTTTTACATATAGTAATTATTATATTTAGCATAACAACTTAATATTGTAAAAATTGCTATAAAATTTTATTTAAAAGCTAAAATTTTTAGGTTTAATACCATTTGCCATTTCTGCTCTTTCAACAAAAAACCATTTGAAACCAATTTACTAATCGTAGATTCGGGAGAGTTAATAGTTTATGTTTGTTTTTAGAAATAAAATTTTATGTAAAATGATCACGAGATTAAGTTTTAGTGTAGGACAAATTCTCAATTATCCCAAAATTGCGTGCAAAAATTGAAGATCTTATTTGAAAACATCTCAAATAATCATCAGCGGAGTCATATGCTTTATACCGGCGAAGCTTATTTGCTATCCTTCATCAATAGTTCTTTATTAATTATATATTTGGCTATTACTATCCAAAATATATTATTAATTAAAAATGAAAAATTCTTAAATAATGATCTTATTTACCTTCTTTAGCCTATATTAATATTACACGTATCTATACAAACCTTGTTTATATCCATTTAACAAATTAATTTCTACACAATACTAGAATAATATTAAATCATAAAATACAGTATTTTAACCTTAAATACGATGAGTTAACAGCTTGTTAAAGTTTTTCTTTTCAAAATCTAAATTTAAACACTTTGATCGTTTTTAAACAACTTATTATTATTATTATTTTGCATTTTTCTTTAAAAATTTGTTTATAGCTAATATAGATAGTAATAGTAATAAATAACGAAATCTTCACTTCTAGTTCTGATTATTTCGAATTATTTTTTGCACAGTGAATATAAAGTTCTTTCAAAGCCAGTAATAACATTTACAATGCCTTTTATTTTTTGTTAGTGAATGTTACGTTCTTAAAAAATACTTTAAACTGTATAAATAAGCACAAGCACTAGCGAGAAAACGCTTCTTACTCGTTCTACTGATACGGTGATACCTGGCGCAATCTCACTTATCAATTTTTCTAGGAGCATATCATCATCTCAATTCAAACTACTCAGCTCAAATTACTCGCAGCTAGGGGTCTGCAAGCCAACTGATGCCCAGGTTTAACAAAAATTGTAGGTAGAGGCACAACACAGGCACAAAATCTTAAGCACGGCATAGGCGCAGGCACAAAAACTTGGCACGGTACGAGCTGGCCTGATGTCAATGTGCCTGGAATGGTATATTTAACATATTTAGTAATATTCGAAACTGTAAAGTCCTTGAAATGCTAATAAAAAAATCGATTAAAAAAATTTCACAATTGAAAAGTTAAATGCATTATTATTGTTACAATAGCTAATAGCCAATCGAAATCAAGGTTTTAAGAGCCTTATAGCGACAGAATATCAAAAAGTAAATTTATACTTACAGTAAATTCAGTAAATTCTTCTAAATGAAGCCAGATGAAACTCATTAACAACAATATTGAAAATTTTTTGAAATTACTTATATTTACTTTTTTATTTTGACACTCATTTTCGTGCATATTTTTATTTATTTATTTTCTTAAACGTTACATATCGATATCCTTTTTTCCTTTTTTTTTTTGGATTTCCTTTTTTTTGCGGCACAATATATATCGTTGTTACATAAATTTTTCATTAAAATTTATAAAAAAAACAATAAATCACGTCTTTAGTAAAATATGAAGTAAATAACATAAACATCTTAACATACATGCATAATCATAAATGGATAAACATATACATATATTAATAACGAAAAAAAATTTTTAAAAACCGGAACTTAACGTTAACCGCTAACGCTAAGATTTATCAAGGGGGATGTACGTTAACTCAGTGAGCATTTGAAGAAAAGTTTCTTGCTCACTGGGATCGCCGTTAGGATGGTTCTCTACATTCGGAAGTTGATCGTGTTTCTCGTGATTTTGAAATCGATTGTTCGTATTATTATCGTTTTTTTTCCTGGACATTTTATTAGATTTAATTTTTTGGCTGCTTTTTTTGCGGGAAAAGATGTAATTGGGATTGTCCTTTTTATGCTCTTCATCAGCCGCTTTAGCGGCAATATCGAAATAATATTTTACTGAGGCCGGTTGCTCTTCCCAAATTTTGGATGCCAAACCGGAAACCTCTTCATTCGTAATTTTAACACCTAGTGATTTTAATTCCGCTTGAAAATTCTTTCTGAATAACATAAAAGAATTTAATGGTCGTGGTTTTTTGAATTTTTCAGGGTTATTTTTATGCTTCACAGCATTTCGAGAACTAAGAGATGGCGAGATTAAATCATTAGGTTTAATCGTTAATTTATACGGGGGACTAAATTGTAAGAATTCTTCACGAAAAGAATGTGTAATATTTGAAGTAAATTGAAACCTATTAGGTTCCATCATATTTTGAGGAATCAAAGATCAAGAAAACATCGCCTTTAAATAAAGAAAATTTTCCATTCGTATACCTAATTGATATTTCGGTTTATCCGGCCTTCGGAACAGTTCTTACAATTTGTGCAACAATTAATCCATGAAGCTTTTTGGCGAAACGGAAAACAAACTGTTGCAGCATGATCTCGCTATGCAGCTTTTTTTGGGTTGCCTTTTCGGAAAAAACCTAAAACTTTTGAATAAACACCTGTCATGGAACTAGCAAATTCGATTATATAATAGATAAGCAGATCATTACTTATTTAAACAATGCACGTCACACAGATCTATCCGAAATGCCATACAAGTACTTACGTACTTACGTACGAACGTACATTCATATATGCGGTTTATCTTAGGCTAATTTTTAGTAGTCGATTAAAACAAAGCAAGATAGTAATGCATGTAATGTTTTTTATTGTTCTCCGGAATATCAAAACGATCGTGGATCTTCGAAATTATTTCCTTTAAAATTTAAGGATCTAAAATCTAGTTAGATTGATAAAAATATTATAGATATTATGTCTAACTGGCTTGCTGGGCTAGAGATATTCGAATGAACTTAGCCCGAATTCAGTATATACTGTGTTCTTACGGTTTGGTTCGGACAGTGATCACGCCTAAACCAATAATTACATACCAAATTTATTGCTAAAAATAAATTAAAGGTCTATTATCGTTATTCGTATTCAAACATGGAGATGCCGGATCTATCGTTGTTTTCGAATTAGTATCATATGATCATTTAATTTTGTAAATCCTAAAACAATGTAATAATTCGAAAACAGAGATCAGTGTGACTAAAATGTTTTAATGAGAAAATAATTTTTTTTTTTTTACTGCATATAGAATTTTCTGGATTGAAATCTTTTGATGTAGAATTGTAATAAATACAGAATTAAGGTTTGGCGTCGCGGCAATTGTAGTGCGTGGTGCATGAATAGAGTTATTATGGGTCGCCTGAGCAATCGTTGTATGGGTCTGACACCTTGGTTAGTGCAGACAAACTCGAAGTCATATCTCCGACTATACAAAGTATCGTCTTTTAACTGTTAACATTAACGTTACATACACAATTTTAAAAAGTTATTTGTTTTTATTTTTTTTTTGTGTAATTTAACTAACTTTTCATTTTACCAAAAATCAATTCACCGACAAGGTTATTTTACCGACAATCAATTCACCGACAAGTTTATTTCTCCAACATTTTATTTCACCGACACTCATTTCATAAAATAATTCTGGTCAGTGATGCCTGACGAAACCATGTGATGCTAATTGTCACATGGTACAATATATAAGTTAGAGCTCTGCTATTCATGATAAGCAATAGCACGTGATAATTAGCATCACGTGGTTTCGTCAGGCATCACTAGTCAGGGTCAGGTTTAGAATTAGAGTTAAGGTTAATGTAATTTGTAAAAAAAAAACTTGTTGGTAAAATGATATGAATAAACAATCATTAAAATTTGAAATAATGTTCGTTCTTGTTTTGAACGTTCGTCTAAATTATTTCATTTTTTTGCCGCTTGGCTATCAAATATCAGAAAAGGCACGCTTAGAAGATGAAACGATACACACGGAGCATGTTATGGCATTTTCATTCATAAGATGGACGTGCGAATCTAGATATGACATTTTCTTTTCACAAGATGAGGACGTGACGCATCTAGTGAGAGTTTTCACGTATTTCCGAAATATGTAGATGCGTTTGATGGGTCTTTGGATATATTAAGAAGCTGTTCAGAAGCCAATAAAACCTATTGATTGTAATTGTACAAAATTGCATAACTCATAATGTACTAAACTCAGCATTCGATTTATTTATGCCGATCTGTATACTGTAATAAGATAATTATTAATTATTGCATCGTTTTCAAAATAATGGATTATTAATTATCAACTTCATAAAATAATGGTATAAAAGGTTATTATACTATCATTCTAATTATATCGATACTCCAAAAATAAAGAAATTGCCTGATACATCAGATACCGGGCTAACTAGATGCATTTTCATACTAAGTACTGAATATAGGTTCAAGGATTTTAAAATGTCGTTATAGCTAGATGCCTCTATATGTAAGGCGTTCTCAAAGAATCTGGTCCGACTGATCAAACTGGTCAATGAAATTCTTTATAGAATTCATGAGGGAGATGTTTGAGAACGCTCTTGGATGTCATTATAACCAAAGTGACGTTGGGGATAGCAGATCACCTAATAGAATTTGAATTGCTGTGGTCTGATATCTCTTTCGATCCCAACCTATGATATCGGGCAGAGATGGCATAGATCACCTAATGGAATTAAACATATGTCTAGTTCATTTTTGAATGATGGATTTTTTGATTAAAAATCTATTTATACAAAAATACAGTAAATAAAACTAGACATGTTTGGTTACGTAACAGAAAAACCACCGCCCTACGTATGTACGTATCATGCACCTTATCCCGCATTAATCGTCACATATTATAACTTACGTACGTATGTACGTAAGAATTGACATCCGATGTGATTTCCATTATATTAATAATGTACCATGCAGTGATAAGGTGCACGATACCCATTCTACACCGACCAAAATCAATATGTAAAGAAGCGACAAACAACTCACTTGCAATGCTCTTTCCTCTTTCAACGTAGCCAAGTAGTATAATTATCTTATTTTTTCTTGATCCAACCCTTCCACCACAACGATAGTCCCCTGATTTTGACATTTTCCTATTTAACAGCCGGCCTGCTTCGAGCAGACGAGAATAACCGGATATTCGGATAGATATCCTATTTTAATTCTCTTAATCCGGATTTTATACTGATCCAAAGCGCAAAAAAAAGGCATTCATATGATTGGCTAATTTATGTCGACAAAAATGAGATCATCGACCAATCAAATCAAACGAATTAATAAAGCAGGCAAAACTTTGTACTAGTGAAACTTATATGCTATCCTTCATTATTAAATATATTTAGCTATTACTGCTTTTGCTAGAGATGTTACTATCCCAAAATACAGTACATTGTTAATTAAAAATTTTCACTTTTGGAAGTGTCATTTATCAGCTGATTTTTGTAAATAGTAAATATTCTCCCTGATTACGATTACATATAAACATATGCATATGATCTATTAGCATGATATTTTGGCACCCACTCCCCTGCTAAAAATATTAGATGATAAATGACACTTCTCTTTTTATTAATGAAAATTTCTAAAATAATGATCTTATTTTCCAAGTATTACAACCATCAGGAAAATTTTTTTAGTGCAGTTCTGTGCAGATTTGCAAAAAAGTAAATAGTAAATTAAGTGAAAATCTGTACAAAACTTCAGACTCAGCAGCTATAGCCACAGAAATTAAATATAATTCTGTGTAAATTTTCGAATTATAAAAATTTTACAGTTTTTTGCAAAAAATTCTGCAAAATCTGCATTTTTGCAGATTTACACTTATTCAATTTTCCGATGACTTCTTATTTTACCTTCTTTAGCCTATATTAGAATTAATATAACACGTATGTATCTATATTAAAACCTTGTTTATATCTATCCATTTTAATATATTAACTTCTACATATTGTCAAAATAATATTAAATTATAAATTACAGTATTTTAACCTTAAATACGATGAGTAACAGCTTGTAAAAGTTTCCTTTTCAAAATCTAAATTTAAATATTTTGATCGTTCTTAAACGACTATTTTTTTTTTGCATTTCTGCAATAAGAATTTGTTATAGCTAATATAGATAGTAATTATAATAAATAACGAAATGTTCACTTCTAATTTCCTGAGGTTTTTGATTATTTTTGATTATTTTTGCAGTGAATATGAACGTTCTTTCAAAGCTAGAAATAACTTTTTTACAGTAATTTTTTGTTAGTGAAATGTTACATTCTCAAAAATACTTTAAACTATAAATAAATTACCAAGCACTAGCCGGTCAATACTGTTTCTCACTCATACTACTGTTATGATGATACCTGGCGCAACCTAACTTGCCGATTTTCCTGGGAGTATATCATCATTTCAGTTCAAATTACTCAAATTTAGGGGTTGCAAGCCGGGCTCGTTCCCATGCCTAACAAAAAGCGTAGGCAGAGACACAACACAGGCACAAAACTTGGCATAGACACAAAAATTTTGCCAAGAACTTTTGTAAGCCTGGATGTAAAATGCCAAGCACTGGTTGGCACTTTAGTGCTTGGCGCTTTGTACCCATGTCCTTAATAGTTCCCGCCCGTGCCCATAATGTGTCTGGCAATTTTGTATCTATGGGCATAGGTACGGCACAAGCTGGCCTGATGTCAATGTGCCTGGCATGGGTATTTGTAGACCCCTACTCGCAATGTATTCTGCGGACTTAGTCCTTTAACTGAACTTATTTCTGGTACCTTTGACTGACCGGCTTTCTTATGTCAAGTCATATCTATGCTTTTCGATAAGTATTCTTACATAATTAACATATTTAGTAATATCCGAGACTGTAAAATCGATTAAAAAAATTTGCACAATTGAAAAGTTAAATACATTATTGTTACAATAGTGATAGCCAATCGAAATTAAGGTTTTGAAAACCTTATGGCGATAAGATATCAAAAAGTATATTTATACTTACAGCAAATTCAGTAAATTCTTCTAATGAAGCCATGATAAAACTCATCAACAATATTGAAAATTCTTTAAAATTATTGAAATTATTTATATTATTTTTTCTTTTGAATACTCATTTTCGTGCATATTGTTTTATTTATTTTCTTAAACGCTACATATCGTTATCTTTTCCTTTTTTTTTTTTTTTTTTTTGCGGAATAATATACCGTTGTTACATAAAATTTTCATTATGATATTTACTACTTCATATTTTTACTATAAGACATGATTCATTGTTTTTTTAAATATAAATTTGATGCATAATTATAAATATAAATGGATAAACATAAACATATATTAATAACGAAAAAAAAATTAAAAAAAACTCGGTGTTTAACGTTAACCGTTAACGTTAAGATTTATCTAAGGGGGCGTACGTTAACTCAATGAGCATTTGAGAAAAAATTTCATCCTCATTGGAATCGCCGTTAAGATGATTATTTGAACGTTCTGGAGGAATGTCCACATCCGGGCGCTGATCGTAATTCGGAAATGGAGATCGATTAATCTCAACTTTAGTATTGTTCGCTTTCTTAGATATTTTGTTAGATTTAATCTTTTTGCGGTTTTTTTTGGAGGAATATCTATAAGAAGGATTTTTTCCTTTATGTATTTCATCGGCTGCTTTAGCGGCAATTTCGAAATAGTTTTTTACAGGATAAGGTTGTTCTTCCCAGATTTTAGAAGCCAAACTTAAAAATTCTCCATTCTTAATATTAACACCTAATGATTTTAATTCGGCTTGATAATTCTTTCTGAATAGCATAAACGAATTTAAAGGTCGTGGCTTTTTATATTTTTCGGGGTCTTTATTATGGTTCAAAGCACTTCGGGAATTAATCGATGGCGAGATTAATTCATCACGTTTAATCGTTAGCTCGTACGGAGGACGAATTCGTAAGAATTCTTCATAAAATGAATGTGTGATGTTTTGATATCTACTAGATTCCATCTTGTTTTGAGGAATCAAAGATCAAGAAAACATTGCCTTTAAATAATGAAAATTTTTATTAAACCAATTTCAGTTTATCCGGTTTATCCGGCCTGCGGAACAGTTGTGCAACAATTAATTCATGGAGTTTTTTTGGCGAAACGGAAAACAAACTGTTGTAGCATTATCTCGTTATGCAGTCTTATTTTGGGTTGCTTTTCCGGAAAAACCTAAAACTTTTAAACAACCACCCGTCATGGATTTCCTTATGTCAAGAAAATGATCTACATCCGATGTAACACACAATTTTGATAATATTATATATATATATATTGTTATTTTTAGTATAAAAAACTCTTTCTATAAGTAAAATTTCATGCTACGCATTTTTTACTTA
>CAJVPY010000796.1:0-23201 GCA_910591965.1 Dentiscutata erythropus
AACTACCAACGAAAAGGCAACCACCAACGAAAAGGCATCTAAAAAATCACAGTTAGTTTCAGCCATACAACAATTATCAGATAAGGAATTATCTTCAGCAAGCAACCTTATCTCATTAATGCGGTACCCAAAAGGTTCAAATGAAGGGAAGATAATTTCACCATACTTGCAGCAAAAAGCATACAATTACCTTACTCAAAGCCTTTATAAACCTAAATTGGATTATAAATCATTACAAGATTCGAGATCTAAACTTGAAAAAAAAAAAAAAACAAATTTATCAAAAAAACCAAGAACTTATTAAACGAACACAATCTCTTGGAGCAAAAGCTCACCACATTCAGAATCAAAAATCAAAGCATATCGCCGAAATTCGCTCATTAGTTTCACGTTCAAGGCTAATTACTGATGAAGAATTTCGGAAAAAGGTCAAAACTATTTTTAAACCTAACAAAAATTTTACTTCAAATACGATGTGGCTTGCTACAAATATCTTGCAAGTGGGCCAAGTATCATTGCGCTCAACTGTTGAGTGCATGCGATTAGTGTATGAGTTCTTAGTAGGAGAACCACCCCAAAATTGGCTAGCGGCATCTGTTGTGAGCACATGGCATCACGATATTTCAGAACTACAATTTAATAACCAAACCAATCAACTCAAAAATGCTCCTGCATTTGGAATAATGGTTGATGAATCAACCCGAGGGCAAATAAAGAACTTGGTAATTTGTTACCAATATTGGAATGAGAAAGATCAATTACCTAGTGTAATAATCGCTCATTTACAACATGTTACAAAATGCAATGCAAATACTGTGTCTGATGCTGTAATAACCCATATTAAAGAATGTAATATAGATATTAAAAAGTGCACAATATGGACGACAGACAATACTTCATACATGTCAGGAGATAAGAAAGGAGCAGTGATCTTATTTAATAAAAAAGCAAATGTAAATTCATTGCGGATTGGCTGCGGGCTTCATATTATCCAAATAATAATGAACCACTTTGAACAAGAAGCATTTGGTATGCTTTCTAATACTACAGGGTTTTCAAGAAAACCACATTTATATAATTTGTTATATTTGGCGTGGAAATTACATGACGGTTACGATTCTAGTGACAAAGACAAACCATTAAACATAAATTCACAAATAATTAGAAATCTATACGATGGGTTGCTAGGGTTTCATTATAACCAATACCAGTTGCCACTTCGTACACGTTGGGGTTATGAATTACGAACAGCAAAACAATACCTAGATCGACGAGCAGCTCATATTAAATTTGCTTATTGGTTTATTGGTGAAATGGAGAAACACAATGCCCCAAAACAATATATTAATGATTGGCGTTTATTTCATTCTTGGCTTTTTGATTCGAAACTAAATGTTCAAATAAAATGTTTAATAAACTTTGCTGAACACTTCTACGAGCCATTAATGCAGTTTATAATTGGGCAGGACAAGGTTCCACGTATTTACCAAAATAGTCAGCTTGTTACACTACCTCCAGGTCGTCGGGCCCACGAAATGCCCGATAAAGTTTATGAGTGGCTTGAATTTTTTCAGGAAGTGGCTAAAAATTACGAGATGTTCTTCGCTAGTGAATTGCTAGAAGTATAAGATGTCTTAAATAGTGAAGAGTTTGGAACACTATTTGAAAATTTAGAAAAAGGGATGTTAAAAGCATTGAATCATTTTGAAAAATGGTTATCACATTGTATATTAATAAAATTTATAATTAATCTCTAATTAATTAGTGTAAAAAGAAAGCCATACTTATGGGAAAAAAAAAATATTAATATGAAGTCATATATATATATACTACGAACTGGCTATATACTCTATTTTATCAATTTACAAAATTATAAAGAATAAAAATTTCGATAAAGGTTCATCGAATTAAATTCGAAAGTTAATGATAAAATATTTTATATATCTTAATCAAAATTTTATACTACATATTTTCGACTATAGAGAACACTTTGCTTAATGATTTAAGTAAGGTAAACAACTAGAATCTTTTAATATTTGGGATTAAACTTTTATTAAAATTTTTTTAAAATCGTAAAAATTTTTTTGATTCGCAACTAAACTAAAAAACATATTAGTAAAAAGTTTACCAATTTTTATGAAAATTGGAATATACATGCAAATATTTCCAGAAATATTTTTATTTATTACAAAAATAATGATTTATATAATAAAAAAAAACTTTTATATATAGCGATTTCACCGCACGAACTATGGATGATCATCAAAATCTTCATCCTCTGAGCGAAAATCATCAAAATTTTCATCCCCTGAGCAAAGATCCAAACTTTCATTATCACTATCATCACTCTCATCATTTATTTCATCTTCAATTGTTTCCCAATAATCTCTTGCTTTATCCAAACATTTTCTTCAACACAAAACCACAATCTCTGTTTTGATTTCCTCATGAAAAGAATGAAGTAAGGAATTTCGAAGAGAAAGAATATTTGGATACTGTTGTTCTCTTGCAACTTTATTTTTTACAGCTCCCCATACCAATTCAATTAGTTGCAGTTCACAATGGTATGGGTGTAAAAAGTAGTCAGTGATTAGAATCCTTTGCAATAGTGATAGTGGCAAAAGAAATAGATGGTTTCTTTTTTTTCACCAATTCATATAATTTTGCTTTTGTTATATCTGTATCAGATTCAATACCGTGGGCTTCTAACCACTCTTTTATTGCAGGTTTTGTCTAATTAGAGGTTGGTGCAGCTTTGGCATAACGTTTGTAATATCTTGATCTATCTATATAAATAACACATGGTCCATAATTAATAGCAAGATTTTCACAAAGCCTCTTAAAAATTTTTTCAAACACCTCTGAATTAAAATTTCCATGATAATCCACTTTATCTGGAACAATACCAGCCATTTTCACCTTATCTAGAACTGTCTTCTATGCTTCTACATCCTTTTTTTTTTTTCTCTTTCCAGTTGGTGGTTTTGCAGTAGGGTCCCAAATATGAATAGATTCACAAACAATCTCTCCCTTTACCTGGTTGGTATTTCCATTACAGAAAATTATAATTGCTTCAAAAATAACTAACAAATAACTCCTTTTACTTTCATAAACCATACCATCTTTTGGAACCCAGGTCAATTTACAATTGTGGTGCAAATAGCAATATGATTCATCAAGAAAAACTTCTGGAAGAGTTGGTATGTTATTTTTTCCTTGGAAATTTTCAAATCACCAATGAAGATATCATGCCTGATATGCAATATTTTGAGGAATTTTATGAAGAATATTTTGTTGCTCTCCCTTGCCATAATAATATCCAAGCTTTTTTAAGTGATGTAAAAGTTGTTCTTTTGAAATTATAAAGCCTGATTCAGATAATTCTATGACAAGAGCTCTAAGGGAAAGAGGAAGACCACTTTTACCTGCAGAATTAATTAGATCATGGATTTTATTTACATATTCTGCTTAAAAATCTTTGGGATCCTGATGACCTTGTTTTGATAGTGCAATCTTTTTAGTCTCATTAAATTCAGCAACTACATGCTTCACCAACTCCTGTTGCCAAGGAAACTTCCTTACTAAGATTGGTGGCTTCATTTGTCTGTCATTTGGGTATATTTTTTTGAAGATAAGAATGAACAGATAAGATCATTATTTTTTTGTTAACAGTTAGGGCAATTTGAGTATGTTTGATTTGGGCTATAATAAATTGAATAATTGCGATGATAAAAAGTTTTTTAAAAAGGGTGTATGCTTAAGTTGAAGAAATAAACAAATTCATTATACATATATATAGAGTATATGCATGTGTATATGCAAACACTACAGCTTGCATTGTTTCTTTCAAGATTATATTATTTCATTTAAATAAAAAAAATAAATCAGGATTTATCAGTTAGCACTTTGCGAAATGAGTAGAGAAAACAAAAAAAATCATGTAATTAATAGAATTTAAATACACCAAAAATATATATATTTTGTTCTATATAACCCTTTTTAATACTCGATTAAAATTATTATTTCAGTTCTTACTATTCTAAAAAAGATAAGATAATTAAATTTGGCCTAGTAGGTCATTCGCAATAGTACATCAAACTTTAGGCAATATTTCGATACGATCTTTTAACTTTGCAGATCATTTAGATTGTGTAAACAAAAATCAAAAAAAAATTGGACAATTTTGAAGATCAATTGTGAATGACCTACCAGACCAAATTTAACAATCAAGATGTTTTTAAAACCACACAATCCAGGAGAATAATTTTAATTATAGCTTTATAGAAGGTTTGTATATTAATAAAAACTTATTTTGGCTGATTTTAAATTTTTTTTTAGTTATATGATAGCAGTATTTTTTCAAGTCGTTCAAGTTTACTAGAATTTTTAGGCAAAAAAAAATTAAATTCGAACTGCTTTCACAATGGCTTTCGATTCTATATAACCAAAAATACTTAATTCTAACAAAAAAAAATTAGATTCATTTGATCTTTTTGTCAATATCTTTGATAAAATTACGGCTATTGATTATTATTATTTCTAATTAAGGAAATTGATGGTCACGTTTCTGTATATACATTGCACCATTTTATCTAAACAATAAGGCAGATTACTAGACATAATTTCGCCTATAATGCTAGGCTATACACTTGCGTAGTAGCACTACATGATGGCGTTTTTTGATCGACTTTACATAGCGAGGAATAAACATGATATGCATATTATCAATTTTTTAATTATCAATTGGATAGCTTTGAGCAGCTGGTTTTTAATAATGAGAAGTCATATTGATTTACTGTTTTTTGAATTTAAAAGCTTAAAACATAAGGATTATTGTCAATAATTGTTATTTATAAAAATCAGAATATATACTATTTTAAATGAAATGTATCACATTGGTGTATTATGCTTAATGAAATGGCCAATAGTGTTTATATGAAAAGCAAAGTAAAAAGATAAGTTAACTTATTTTTATATGCTTTAAATCTAAAGTTATACATATTACAAATGAACTTGTTATTTTATAAGTTAAATTTTAATTATTTTAACTATTACAATTTAAAATTTAAATAGAAACGATTTAGAAACGATTAAATAAATTATATTTATTGAATAGATTAAGTAGAAATAATTTGCACGTATTTAAAGATAGAATTTTATTAAGAAATGTATAGGCAAATAAGGAGTTGTAATATTGTTAATATCTCGTGTTCTAATTGGTAGGATTTGACAAATCTTATACCATTCGATTCGTCTCAATGAGACGAATCGAATGGTATAAGATTCAATAAATTCTGACTGCTGGATCGTGAGATATCTTCGATTTTGTAAATAAAGATTTTTCGAATATTATTGTAATTTTATAAAAATTGATTGGCCAATTATCACGTGTACGTACATGACCAATTGTTTAATTTCATGTGATCGATCTTCCTCGTACTTTTATTGGACAGATCGGTCCTGAGTCACAAATTTCAAGTTTGGAAAGCTTGTACTACCACGGTTGTCCACCATGCTGGGGAAATTAGTAAAATAACTATTTTATGTTACACAAAGCAGGTAACATCCAAGTCTCATTTTGAAGTTTATTTAAACAAAAAACGGATCACTGTGCTACGTCTTGATTGTATTTATGCGGTTTCAATTAACGGTGGTGCGCATAATCATGACGGATTTTGGTTCTCTAATTAGCAATGCATTTACAGTTGTATCTGAAGCAGTAAAAATTTATGAAAATGCTAAACATAATAAAAATACTTGTGATTCATTATTGCGCAGAGTCAAAATTGCGGAGATTAATGTTAAAATGTTGGAGCTTCAACCGAGAATTTGCGATTATAAAGCATTTTACTTATTTGTTGAAGTACTAAAAAAAATGAAAAATTTCATGAATGATGTTTCAAATTTGACAGGCTGGAAAAAATATGTATCTGCAACTTCGGTTAAAGAAACGTATGAAAAATTAATTTCTGAGTTTGATCGAAGTATGGATGATTTACATTTCACAGTAGCTATTTTTAACGAACAGCAAAGAAAATTAGAACAAGAAAATCTCAATGCTGATATTAAAAAGATGGAACAGGTAAAATTTATGAATACTTTAACATTTTCTTTTACATATCTGAATCACCTTACTATTTTGTATTTTTTAGTTCCTAAAAACAATTTCTGGAGGCGTCACAGATGTACAGTTGCAAATCAACACAGTTATTAACGAGGTGCAGACTATTAATAAGAAAATGGATAGGATTAAATTGAAAGCAATTAAAATTATCCCAAAAGAATTATATGATCCACCTTATAAAGAAACAAACCTTCATACTAGAAAATCTATAATTAGAAAATTATATCGAGGAAATGAAGTTGAGTGCAAACCTACAAACATCGAAGATGAAGATCGAAGATGAAGATCAAAGAATTCAAGCACAACTTGTAATTTTAGGTAAGTTAAAAGAGTGTCCAAATGTTTTGAAATTTTATGGGCTCTCTAATTTGAATGATAGACAAGTGATGGTGTTTGAATGGGCAGAAAAGGGAAATCTTAAGGAATTATGATATTAATTGGGATGAAAAGGTTCATATCGCTTTAGATATTTGTCGAGGTTTGGTATTTTTACATAGTTGTGATATTCTTCATCATGACATTAGATGCGAAAACATTATGGTTAATATATTAATTTGTTTGAGGTTTGTTTGTTTAAATACGTATGTTTTTATTTACTATTATAATCCCTCTTGTTTCTACTAGATGACTATGCGACTAGAACCAAAAATCGCAAATTTCAGATATTCTCGTGAAACAGATGATAATACTACACTCATTAAAAATGAAGATGATATAGTACGTTGGATGTCACCTGAAAAAATATCCAAGCATAGATATGACTTTAAATGCGAAATTTTTAGGTCAATTTAGTCATCATATTTGATGTCTTTGAATTAGTTATTATGCAAACACATAATGATAGTGAAGTGCATGATAACATTAAATTTAATAATGAGATGATTTAACATCTTAATATTACTCCTATAAAATATTGTAGTTTTGGAATGTTACTTTGGGAATTGACATTCGAAAAAATCCCATATGAAGATATTTCGAACATAAATCAAATAAAGAAAAATGTTACAAATGGTATCCGCGAAAGGATCAATTTTGGGCTGACTACTCCAGAGCATCAAAGGATTCAGAATGGTCTAAAAGAAATTATTATTGCAGGTAAAAATATTTTATTTAAATAATTTATAACTGACGTTATTATTTCTAAAAAGACGATTTATTATTAAGCCTGGAAAGAAAAGCAACAAGATAGAATTTTACTTGTTGACATATTTAATAAGCTCTATAATTTATCATTGAAGTGTGATGAACCACATTACCAAACTTCTCTTTATCCCGACGGCCATTTAGATTTAGATGGATCGAAATTTAACCAATTATCTGTGAGACCTCTTGTTGGTGGTGTTGCTTGTCACAAAAGTGAAGATTACGAAACTGCTTGGAAAATTTTTGAGTATCATGCAGGGCTCGGAAATAGCACTGCAAAATTTTGGAAAGCACGTTATCTAGCTGACGGAATCTTTGTAGACAAAGATGTAATGAAAGCTGCCGATTTATTTAAAGAAGCTGCTGAAGATAATAATACAGATGCTTGCTTTCGCTATGCGCTTTTGATGACCGACAAAAATTCAGGTGTGAAGTTTAATCGCGAAAGGTTCACCGAATACCTGACAAAAGCAGCTAATGCTGGTGATGCTATGGCTCAATATCATTTGGGAAATATGCATTTAGAAGGGAAACATGCTGATTTAAATACGGATTTGGGTATTAAATATTTAAGATTAGCAGCACTAAATGGTCATTTAGAGGCTGAAAAAGCTTTAAAGGAGAGAGGTGTAAATATCAATGAGTAATTAAAATTTTCATCATATAGTTATTCTTTCAGCTGATGCAGAAATTTGTCTCTCTTAAATATATAATAAACCATATAATAAATGACTAAAATTTTTTTTACAAATCGCACCCAAATACTATATAATTCTTATCGCTAATATATGAAATGGACTTTTTAAATTAAATTTATAAGCTTAATCCGGGAAATTATAAAATTGTGCGTAAGACATGATCAAAAAAACAATAAAATAAAAGGTTGTGTAGACATCTGATATAACAAATAAATATAAATGATTATACATTTAAAAGCGATATGGTTTAACTAAATAAAGAGAGATGAAATCCATTCGTTCATTTCAGTAAGTAAACAACGCAAATAGCTATATTATTGAACAAAAAAATCTGTGTAATTGATTATGATTAGGTAAAATTCCAACTGTTGGTTCTTATTCCTGCTCATCAATATCATCATCACCTGAAATAAATATCCAACTATAATTTTAAAGCTGGTTTAACGTTTAATTATAAATTAACATCATCTAAATTTAAATTGGGGTATTCTATTGTAACTAATTAACATTATAAAAAAATTAGTAATAGCTTTGACATTTAATTATAAAATAATATATACTTTACTTGAATAATCATCCAAATTTATATTGCGGCTTTCTATCGTAATATTATTGAAAAAATTTAGTCATAGTTTTGAAAGAAAAGATTTATTTTAAAAAGTCAAGATAGTTACCTTCAGGAAATGATTTAGTACTATTAAATTTACTTTTATACTCATTATCAGAATATGTTTGTACATGTGCATTTTTATTATTTATCAATGCTTTTTTTATTACCTTTTGTGATTGAATTAATTCATCTAAAATATTAATATCAGTTTTCCACTTTAAAAAGGTTTCACAAATTTTTATTGCTGATGGACGATTTCTTGGTTCTTTTTCCCAACATTTCTTAATTAGGTTTATATAACATTGTGGAGTGTCAATAATAAATTGTGGTCGTAAATCGTTATGCAATATTTCCCTCTTAAGTTCCATATCAAATTTTCGACCCTTAAATACTGATTCTCCATATAAAATTTCCCACATAATCATACCAAACGAATAAATATCTGACGCTTGTGTATATGGGTCTCCGTTCAAAATTTCCGGCGCTATATATGGTAAAATCCCATAAACTCCCCTATGTTCCGCCTTTAATGCCATACTCGTTGACATTGAAAGCCCCAAGTCTGCAATATATGCATTATGTAAATCATCTTGCAAAATATTGCCACTATGCAAATCACGGTGAATAAGTTCTTGAAAATGAATTAGTTGAAGATCAGAAGCAATACAATGTAATAATGTTAATTTTTTTTCCCATTCGATTTGTGCTATAGAACCAAGATTTTTACGTAAAGAGCCCATAGGTGCATAGTCTAGAACGAGAATATAATTACCGGAAGAGTCATCTTTTGATATTCCATAGCATCTTAAAAATGTTGGATTTTTATTGCCAATATCACAGTATGCTTTTAACTTTTGAAATAAAATAGTAGAAATAGATCATTAAAAGTTTAAATACATTAAGCAATGTCATTTATCATATGATTTTGTAAAAGTAAAGGGTCTAAATTACATGAAAAATAATCAAAATTAACATATTATATAGGGTATAGAAGGACATTACCCTTTTTATTTGCATTATTAATATGAGTGCGGGAGAGTGAAAACGGAAATAAAATTTAGTCCCCTAAAAAATTGATGATCGGCGTTTTCTGAAATTACCACAATTTCATCTGTATATTACAAAACGCTGATCATTAGGGGGCTAAATTTTATTTCCAGGTTTTCACCCCCGCACTCACATATAATAAATAGACCGGCCAGCTTTTTTTTAAAAATTTTATATATAACAATTTATAAAATTCAAAATTTGGTCCGGCCGATTACGAGAACCAGGGTTGGGCAGCATCCTATGCCCGATGAATTTCACCGGACTCCAAACATATCAATTTGTCCAGTGTCCATTGATTTAAAAATTGGCAGTATGTTACTGTCCTAATTATTTGGTTTGCTTAACTCTGAACAGAGGTTTCTTATTTCTAAAAAAAATTACAGACAACTTTAGAAATTTAAATTTCATCGGACAACCCACACTGGTTAAAAAATCAAATTATAACTAACTTAAATAATAACCAGTTATTTCTAGTACAAATAATAACTTATTTACTATATAATTACTAGGTAATATATGTATTTAAGCATATTAGCTAAAAATATATTAATTTACAAAATATCTAGTAATTATATAGTAAATAAGTTATTATTTGTACTAGAAATAACTGGTTATTATTTAATTAAAATGTGTGTTTTTTTAACCAGTGCCATTTGTCCGATTGCTCAATCCTGACGAGAACCAATTATTTAGCCTTGCGTGGCCTTAGGTGATAAATGACACTTTCCTTAGCACATAAATAAAAATACCTCTTTCACAAATTCTTTACTATTCTCTTTTGAATTATGAAATAATTTAAGTGCAACAGGCTGGCCGTCATTATCTGTCCACTCAGCATAAGATATTGTTGCAAACCCACCTTCTCCTATAATTTTATTATTTTCAAATTCATTATAAGGAACCCAAGATAATGTATGTTCGCTTTCAACTAATATTTCTTTTAAATTTTCATCAATATCTAAATTATCAAACATTCGCCTATTCTTTGCTAACAAAAATTAATTATTATAGTTAAGTTATATTTGAACGATTTGACAAATAAGAATAATCAATAATTACTTGATATTTGTTTCTATCCTCTAATAATTTATTTTAATTACATTTATTAAAGAAACATATAATTTTATCATGACAGCATAAAAAAAAACGTACTTCTGGTACCATTCATTAGATTTTTGTAAGTCTCTTGTTACTCCAATTCCATTTCGATAACAATATCCAACAACATTTATTGCTGGAAGAAGGCCCATAACTGCTGATTTTTGAATATAAACAAATGCCTTTTGTTCATCCCTTTCAACTCCAATCCCAAATTTATAACAATATCCAACTTTATATGTTCCCAAAGCATGACCCATCTCTGCAGATTTGTGATAATAAATGAAAGCTTTATGCTTATCCTTTTCAACTCCAATTTCATTTTGATAACAAAATCCAACATTAAATGTTCCTATAGCGTCCTCCATCTCTGCAGAGTTTTGATAATAAATGAATGCATTGCGTTCATCCTTTTGAACACCAATTCCTTTCTTATAACAATGTCCAACATTACGTATTCCAGGAGCATAACCCATCTCTGCAGATTTTCGATAATAAATGAAAGCCTTATGTTCATCCTTTTCAACTCCAATTCCATTTCGATAACAATATCCAACATTATATGTTCTGAGAGCATGACACATGTCTGCAGATTTGTGATAGTAAATGAAAGCCTTATGTTCATCCTTTTCAATTCCAATTCCATTTTGATAACAATATCCAACATTATTTGTTCCATTAGCATCCTCTAACTCTGCAGATTTTTTATAATAAGTGAACGCCTTATATTCATTCTTTTGAATTCCTATTCCTTTCTCATAACAATGTCCAACATTACGCATTCCAGGAGCGCAATCCATTTCTGCAGATTTTTGATAATAAATAAATGCCTTATCTTCATCCTTATGAACTCCAATTCCTTTCTCATAACAATGTCCAACATTGCGTATTCCAAGAGCAAAACCCATTTCTGCGGATTTTTGATAATAAGTAAATGCTTTATATTCATTCTTTTCAACACCAACTCCTTCACCATAACAATAGCCAACATTATTTATTCCTTTAGCATTACCCATCTCTGCAGATTTTTGATAATAAATGAATGCTTTATGTTTATCCTTTTCAATTCCAATTCTTTTTTCATAACAATATCCAACATTATTTATTCCATTAGCGTCTCCAACCTCTGCAGATTTTTGATAATAAATGAATGCCTTATATTCATTCTTTTGAACACCAATTCCTTTCTCATAACAATGTCCAACATTACGCATTCCAGGTGTACAACCCATTTCTGCAGATTTTTGATAATGAATGAATGCCTTATGTTCATCCTTTTGAACTCCAATTCCTTTTTCATAACAGTATCCAACATTATTTGTTCCATTAGCGTCTCTCATCTCTGCAGATTTTTGATAATAAATAAATGCCTTATGTTCATCCTTTTGAACTCCAATTCCTTTCTCATAACTACGTCCAACATTATTTATTCCTTTAGTATTATTCATCTCTAAAGATTTTTGATAATAAATGAATGCTTTATGTTCATCCTTTTGAACTCCAATTCCTTTTTCATAACAATATCCAACATTATTTATTCCATTAGCATCCTCCATCTCTGCAGATTTTTGATAATAAATGAATGCCTTACGTTCATCCTTTTGAACTCCAATTCCTTTCTCATAACAATGTCCAACATTACGTATTCCAAGAGCATAGCCCATCTCTGCAGATTTTTGATAATAAGTAAATGCCTTTTGTTTATCTTTTTCAACACCAACTCCTTCATCATAACAATAGCCAACTTTATTTGTTCCTTTAGCATTACCCATCTCTGCAGATTTTTGATAATAAATAAATGCCTTATGTTCATCCTTTCCAACTCCTATTCCTTTTTCATAACAATAACCAACGTTATTTATTCCTTTAGCACTACCCATCTCTGCAGATTTTTTATAACAAACAAATGCCTTATGTTCGTCCTTTTGAACTCCAATTCCATATTGATAATTGTATCCAAGGTAATAAATGTCTAAGTTAGTTGATTCTTTATGATGAATCGAATTATCATAATCCATTTTACTTTTGAATATGAATCTGGTTTAGTCGTTTAAATCATTAAATGCAAGTGTATACCTACTTTAGAGTTTCGCATCACTTACGTAACTTACTATAGATAATATCGAATTTTCGACCCTAAAACTTTAATTTGGGATAGTTGATTTAACTCCCTCTAATCTTTTTTGTCGGCATACCACAAATCAATTAAAATTTATGGATAAACATGCAACGGCTTTCTTATTGGATGCACTCTTACTCGTGATCCGCCACATTTCCTTTTAAATTAAAATGAGGATGTGTGGTTTTGACTATTACTATATGAGAACAACAGGAGGAACCGTTAATGTTACACATTAATTAATGAAAACCTGGAAGTGAATATTTTGCCCTAAAAAATTATGATTGGCGTTTTGCATAATTTCAGTAATGTAGAATCACTGTTTACGTACTAAAATTACCAAGACTCCAATCATAACTTTTTAGGGATCAAATACTCACTTCTAGGTTTTCACTCTCATACACTAATGTTAGTGTTACGGGGTGAATTGTACGTTTAATCAGTTTATACACGAAAATATATGAAGTTACAATATATGGCAACTCGCCAGAGGCGTGACGTTGGTGATTTGACAATAATTTATTTTATTCAAAAGAATTTATCAGGGTGATTTATTAAGGGTATTATGAAGGAATTATTGGAATCCCGGAGGATGTCCTTTTACATGAGCGAAATCGCAGTGCTTTTATATCTTCTGCTAACTTAACGAATTCAAGAGGGGCTTAGGGAAAACTTATTATATCTTTAACAAATTAGGGGAAACTTATTCTAACGTAGGGGCTTACAAAGATAATTACAACATGAATCAAGAAAAATCCAATGGCTTTGCCTAATTACTTGCAATAGTTCTTATTGCAAGTTCTTGATTTAATCTTCAGTTTCTTGTTCTTCGCTCTTCTCTTTTTTCGCGTTCAGGTTCTTCGGATTTCACGTTGGTTATGACTCTAGTTCGGCCGAGGGTTCATCCTATCTTCAAGCCTTAATTTAATTAATTACCTGTTTATATATTTCATTCGGCCGATAAGCCTCAACCGATAAACCAGTATTTTGTTGTCCAGATTTCTTCCATCATGGTTTTTGCTGCGCCAATTTCGAAGATCCTTCTTTGCCCGTGACATTAGGCTCTAATTTAGTGTCGTAGCTCTCCCACAAAATAATTTCCCCCCTCGTGATTTTTATCCAATTGGGATGTTAAGGTTAGGGGTTAGGGTTATGTTAGATTAGGGTTAAGTCACGTTCATTAATTAATGTTTTGTGGGAGATCTACAGGCGTTCTCTAATTTGACGGCTTTAGACAACCCTAATTCAATATGATCAACATACTGCATAATTGCATTCTTGATGTTTATATATAAAAAACCCTCCTTTGAATCAAAAAGGTAACTATAAATTTCGCACCGCTTTAGCCGACCTCCAATTTTGGGTAACATGAAGTTGATCTTTGATTTTTGCCAATCAAAATCCTTGCTGATCAACCGATAAAACCAAACTTTACTCATGCTCTGATGATCTACTGTTATAGGTATTATAGTACTGTACTTTTGATCGGATTAAAATCAACTATTCACAATGAAACTAATCATAAACAATTTCTATTTCTTAATATTATGGGTAAAGTTTTATGAGTAAGGTTCATAAACATATAACACAAATGATGATGACAAAAGTGTACAGACGTTTGTATTTTAAATATAAGGTTATGCCTAATAAGTCTTTTACTTGGTGAGTATCAGCAAACAAAAAGACCATATAAACCTATTTTTTGAGAATCTCCAAGGCACTGAGAATTATTTCCACATAATGTGATAATATTAAAATGATGTCTAGCTTGCTATCATATAAGTCATCCGTCTTTCCAACACCTACACCCATTCAAAAAATACCTGATTCTCTCGATTATGATGGTGTTGTGAACTCAGAAACATTGAATGCTCATCTTAATCTGCTTATCAATTTTAAAGCTTTGGAACAGAATTTTCCCCTAATGGACATGCGTTATTTCTTGCGTGCTCAAGAGAGGTATATTCTATGGTTGAAACTTCTAGAGAAATACAGTGAAAATTATGAAAAAAAGGATTTTATTTCCATTCCTCCTATCGGTAATTAATTTTAGAATGTAGATACAATATATCAATATATTAAAGTTTATATAAATCTATATAATTTTGTTTTCTAGATGTCTGTTATATATGGCATGCGCATTGCCTCTCTCCATTTAAATATTATGAAGATATGTTACGACTTTATCCTACTTTATTAAAACTCAACTTTCCTCTACAGAAGCTGGTATTATAGATATTGCACCAACCATTTATTTTCTTCACAATATTTTGTCTAATAATTTCTTGTATTGCTGTATTTAGAATGATATATGGAATACTGGATCTAATTTTGTTGACAAAAAGTCTCAGAAGATCTGGGAAGAGTTTACAGGTACTCCTTGGGTTCTCGACACAAGTGATAAAAGCGAATTTACTATCATTTGTCCGTGGTGTAACACTTCTAATAAAATTAAATCGTAAGTTATTTTTAACACTACATTTCATTACGTTTTCAACTAAAAAAAGGGTTTAGAATTAATGATGACATTATATGAACGACGCTAAGGGAAAACCTGTAAGTCATGCTTTTTTTTAATAAAAATATCTTGAAACCAAGTAATAGAACACTTTAGCCTTTAACATTATTCGAATCATCTCATTAAGACGATTCAAATGATATTAAAATAATAAGTGCATAGTTGCTTGATTTTAAGATATTTGTATTGAAGTAAATATTCAAAAAGCATTGTTTACAGTTTTCCTTTGGCAGCACTTATATACGTATACACGCATGACATTTTTTTTAATATAAAACTTCTTATGACACATATATTAGGGATTCTTACGTGAAAATTATGAAAGAAAAATCAATGAATCAATATTGTGCTAACTGCAGTGTTGAGCTATCTGCAGACACATTAAGTGCCAAGAGGTTTTACGACGATATTGTGAAATTTCAAATAGAACAAAAACCTATAGTAGCGTATGCACATCTATTAACATAGTAACCAGGATTCTTAAGCGCGATACGTTTTTAGATACTTATTTCTTTCTTGTTATCTTTGTAGTGGTACCTTGTTGAATACGCGGACTGGAGAATATGGACCTGCTATTTCTTTAAAAGAATGCTCCATGTTATTTTCGGAAACAAATTTTAAAATACTTTCAGAACCAATTTTTGAAAAGAAAATTTATCTGAAGAAATTTCATTGAGACGTAGTATTATCTGATATTATGCGCGTAGCGAAACGTCTTCGTAGAAAAAAACAACTTAAAAATATCCGCCAATTAACTATTTCCAGGATCATTTCTTCTTATAAAGATATTCCATTTCCATTCTCAATCGATCTCATTGATGCTGTGCTACGCCAACGAGAATTCACAAATAAGATGGTCGAACGCTCGTGGGTTAATAATAACTTCTTTTTGAATCAATCGACAGTTCGGTATTACAAATTTTTTCTCTTGATGAAGGATAGTCCTGGCAAGTGTCATGTTCCCACATTAGATATTGACCTTGGATGGCATACACACATGTTATATCCACCATTGTATCGCAGTTTCACATCTAAACTAGCGAATAGAATCATTAATCATGATGATACCATCCCTAAACCAACACTTAAGGAAGCTCTTATTCTCACTGCTAAAGCTTGGTATGAAAAATATCAGGAAACTTATACCATCGAAGATCCATCAAATTACACAGCGAGAATACAAAAAAAAAAGACATATTTGAAATTCTATGGTGCCTACCTCATCTGGAAAGTGAAGAATGTCAGGGAAAAAATGGAAGAGTTAGACTTAGACATGGTACTATCTGTAATGTAAGTAAATAACATTATCCGATAGCTTACTATGATAGTGCTGCCAAAATAACTCAAGTTATTTGGCAGTGATATGTCATCTGCCAAATAACTTCGTTATTTGGCAGTTTATGTAATCACTACCAAAACTCGAGTCATTTAGAAGCACAATCGTCGTAAACCATCGGATAAAACCGTTATTGTATGCTACGCTAGCCAATAACTCCTAATGAATTATTTTACAAATAATTCTCCAATAACTATATATTATTTAATTCAGTAATTAATATGAATCTTTCAAAATGACATACTAATTTTTCAAATCATATAAAATATTCATTTCAACTTTGTGAATATAAATTTCTATTTTGCTAAAGGCCCCAGCTCGGCTCATGTGGTCTATCAGAGCACGAAAACATTGCAACAGTTCGTAAGTCTTTTCACTGAATCTATTAAATGACTTTCATTTTATAGTAACGGTAATACCAAATAACTTATATTAATCTCTGTACTAGTCAATTGCATTTGCAGCAGCTGTGGCAGCAGCTGTGGCAGTAGCTGTGGTGGTAGTTGTAGCGGTTGTGGTGGAAGTTGTGGAGGTTGTGGAGGTTGTGGCGGTTGTGGCTAAATTTTCCCAAAAATTTTAATTATCGTTATCTGTTATTGTATGTTGGCTTTTCAATATATGCATCATCATCAAGTAAAATTATATGTAGACTTAGAAACCCATAAGTAAATAACTGATATGCTTATTAATAAAAACTTAATTAGTGATTTCCCCCGGGCTCAGATTTTCAAGTTTTTATTTTGAGAGTATTAAAAATTTTTGACTATTTAAGATATCTCCTCGTCAATTGCAATAGAACTTCTTCCCACTAATTCATTTCTTATCTTTTTATAATTATTTTTGTTTAACAGAGCTGCTTCCGGTTCATCCAAAATTATAATTTTACTAGTGTCATTATCTAAGACAACTTTTGCTGACAGCATTGGGTCATCGAAAGTGATATTAACAACTTTTCCATTAGTCGCCTTCCAAATTAGTTTAATTGAGGCTTTAATAATCTCTTCATTGTCCTCTATAGTTTCAAACATTGTTTTTAAAGATAAAAGTACAGGTTTTTTGACACTAGCACAAAGTATTCTAGTACGCTTATGTATATTTTTATTTTTCAATTTTACTATGATCACATCAAACTAATAAATTGATGTCGAGTCTCTTTGATTAAAAATTTACTAATGGTGATGTCAACTGATTTACCTTATGATTTTGATAATTTACTTAAATTATAATTAATATTTTTAGTCACTATATAAACGTGACAATTTTAAAATACGTTGATTAAAAATTTAGCAATAGAGTGATATCAACTGATTTACCTTTAGTTTCTTAAATTACATATGACGATTTTAAATATGTTGATTAAAAATTTTTCTTATACTAATTTTATGCTTCCATTAATTCGGGTATATCACCCATAAATATTTTGATGCCATGAGAAAGAATTTAAAGGTATTTAAAGAAAAATAAAAAGAATTTAGATGGAAAAGAGGTCCAAACCAAATTGCTGAGCCGTTAAGGTAGCCCTAGAGCTACTCTAGAGCCGATGTCCTGCTCAAAGAAATAAGGCACACTTCACATATATGACGTTATAAGTCAAAGAAAAAAAGTCTACCCAATTGCCAAGCCATTAAGACAAAGCCCTAGAGCTCAAGGCAATGAGCACAAACTTTGAATATGAACGAACGGTTTAAAAAATGAATGAAAGAGCGTTAATATTCAATGCACTTAATACTTTCAAATAAAAAAAAAAAAACGGATTAAAAAATTTTTTTTTTAAAAAAGAAATTTTTTTAGACAAAATGTTTAAATATGCAATTGCTAACTAATGCATAACCCATATAGTACAATCGCTGACTAATGCATAACCCATATAGAGGTACCCGGATTTTACAGTAACTTTTATTTTTATTTCAAATTAATTGTTTGAAAATTGAAAAATCACTGAAATCGCATGCTCTCTAAATAATCCAGAATTAAAGTTGGCCAAGGTTAGTTCTTGCTGAAGTTATATGTTGGGAAATTATATTGTTACAGGTGGTGACAGCCTCCTGAACTCGTGAGAAAAATAATCCTGAATTCCTTATTGAGGCCAAGTATAAAATTGTAATCATGGATTGTTACTAAATCAAATCCACCATCATCATGTGAAACTAAATCTTTTAATTTAATTTTATAATAAGAGCCACCCCGTCGTGCTGTAATGCATCCAATCCATAGAAACACTCTATATAAAAGCCCACAAGGGTTATTTCGAGAAAGTTGTGAATGATTAAAAATAATTTGCATTTCTTCATTAGTTAGGGGATATAACTCTGGTAAGCATTATCTAAATAGAATTAATTAGAAATTAATTCGTAACTCTGGTAAAACATAATTTTGGTAGAAGTAATTCGTAGCTCTGGTAAGCATAATTTTGGTAAAATTAATATATAACTCAGGTAAGCATTATTTTAATAGAATTAATTAGTAATTAGTAACTCTGGTAAATATAATTTTGGTAGAATTAATTTGTAACTCTGGTAAACATTTTTGGTAGATGTAATTCGTAACTGGTAAAACATAATTTTGGTTGAAGTAATTCGTAGCTCTGGTAAGCATAATTTTGGTAGAATTAATATATAACTCTGGTAAGCATTATCTTGATAGAATTAATTAAAAATTAATTCGTAACTCTGGTTAAACATAATTTTGTTAGAAGTAATTCGTAGCTCTGACATAATTTTGGTAGAATTAATATATAACTCTGGTAAGTATTATCTTGATAGAATTAATTAGAAATTAATTAGTAACTCTGATAAAACATGATTTTGGTAGAATTAATTCGTAACTCTGGTAAGTATAATTTTGGTAGACTTAATATATAACTCTAGTAAGCATTATCTTGATAGAATTAATTAGAAATTAATTCGTAACTCTGGTAAATATAATTTTGGAGAATTAATTCGTAACTCTGGTAAGCATAATTTTGGTAGAATTAATATATAACTCTGGTAAGCATTATCTTAATAGAATTAATTAGTAATTAATTAGTAACTCTGGTAAATAGTAATTCTAAAGCTAAAACATTATAGTACAATTCAATGTAAAAAAAAATTATTGTTTAAATATCCGAAAATAATAATTATACTTCAATATATATTTATTTATAATAATCATTATATTTCTCTCATATGTTCCTGTTCTATTTGTTCAATATATCCATCTAGTTCATTGAAATGGCAAATAATTATTTTGCGTTCAGTTGAAGTAATATCTTTTAATGCATTTATATTAAAAAAATTTTATAACAAATTTGTACGGGAAACGGTTTAAGGGATAGATTAAACATCCACCCACCACTAAGTTGTTAATACAATTAAACGAGGAATTAATTCCAGTTTGGCTAAGCTCAACTGATCGTGTTAAGCTCAACAAACATTTTAATATTTATAATTTAATTATAAATGAAAGACAAGAATGGAGATATAAGGTCAGGATATAAATAAAGGTAACACTATGAATAAAAAATTCTCTCCGATTAAATGTGAAAATACAGTTAAAAAAAAAAAGTCAAATAAATATTAAAAAAGTATTAATGCACAATTTAGAATTACATATTTTTGTATTGTCAGTCAGTCCTATCGCCAAGTATATTATATCAATTCAGCAATCTATACACACTAATTAAATTGGACTATTCTAATTTTCTTTTTTTTTTTTTTTTTATAAAATTATTAGTTAAATCGATTTTATTGATCTGTTTTATATTTTAACCATATCAAATTTATTAAAAGAATTTACGAACTTTTTATTATTGCATGAAGTTATATTTTAATTTTTAGTCAAATCATTGAAAAATTTTCAATTAGTTAATCAAACAAATGGTTTGAAGGACTGTAGCTACAATCAAAGATTTATTTAGTCCTTGAATATCAATTTATGAAGATAATTTGTGAACATGAGTAGGAAAATAATTTAAAAATATGGTAAGTTCACCTTTATTTTATTATATATCTTACTGGTATTTTAAGTCAGTATGACAAGTTAAAGGTAAAAAATATTTAAGGCTGGCAGCTAATAAAGGAATCAAAGGCCATGGAATTGTGTGATAAAAATTACATTACTTATAATTGGTATAAGTAATCTGACCGAATATTAGTTTTAGGCGCTTTACATTTTATGTTATTTGAAATATTTTAACGGATTTCCAATTACTTTAAGATCACATGATTCCGCGGACCCATGGGGCCGTAGAATCATATGTCTCGAATTCTCACGAACAAACAATCGTAACTATTTATAGAAGGGTTAAAACTATTAAGTGTATAAATTTATTATAGTCGCTAACGTTAAGTCAACTTAAGTATAATATTAATCGTTATTGTAATTTATTTATTTAAGCAAAATTTAAAATATTAATTTTAAAATTTACTTTATTGATATTACTATTTAGGTTTTAAAAAATTTTATGTTTTTCAATTATATTCAATAATTTGTACTATAATTTTTTATATTGCCTGCTGGAATTACAACAAGAACAGGCTTTTTTGCATGTAATCCGGTTTTCATTCTTGAATCGAAATCGTTAAATATACAGTATTGATAAAGTAAACTGTATGAAAATCATGTAATTTCTATAATAAAATTGAACTTTAAATTAGAGTGGCTTTTATGTTGGGCATTAAATTAGTGCCAATTTTGGTTTATCTCTATTGAATTGATACGTATATTGAATTCCAATTATATTTTTTGACATCACTCAAACAAAAATTTACGCAATTTTGGCCCATGTTAAGCCTAATTCGGGTCATTGTTCTAAATAACGCCCATGTGGGCATGTCGAATCTCGTACATATTTAACGAGTATTTTTTTATATTTATTTTGCCCTAGAATATCTGCCTTAATATCCAGGAGTCGACAAACTCATTTTACATAGCAATAATTGCTCAGCAAAAGATTTTAAAAATCCATGAAAAATAACTTTATTCGGGTTACTTTATTTTATTCAATGTTTGCAAAAATTACAAAATTTTATATTCATTCAAAAGAGATAATTTCACACAATGTTAATTAACAACCATTTTAAAAATTAAATTTATCAGTATCAAATTCTTTCTCGTTTACATCATAAAAACGTCGTGATCGAACTAAAGGTGGAAATTGTTCTCTACCATCTTCAACTATCTCAGTTATTTTTTCCTCAGAAGCATTAAGAGCATCATCAAATGAATTGTATACTATTAATTTACAGTAATGTATTAAATTTAGAGAATTCGGTTTATTTATAATAGTATTAGTTAAAAAAAATTCTTTACCTATATTATTTGATGTAGTTTGAATATTATAACAACTTACAAAATCTTTATCACAAATTTCTCCAATTTCATTACATAGGTCTTCTAATTGCCTAATATCTGATCTTTTTTATTTCACTAACATCTATATTATCTGAACGAAGCTTCACATTAAGTTTATTTTGGGTTTTTTTATGATGATCTTTGCGAGGCATTTTTTTTTATCAGTCCGAACTATAGTTGTTAGACGAAACATGAGATGCTAAATGTCACATATCATTATTTAATAAAAACTAGATTAAATTTTTAGGTCTTGGTATTTTATGACAAGTGATGATTATCATCACATGGTTTCGTCTAACAACTATAGTCCGAACCATTGTAACTTGTTACTTTAAATATGATTTATGTATCATTATTTGCGATTATGAATATAGATTATTAGATTAATAAATAAAAAATGAGTAAATACTTTAAACTGGTTAACCTGGTTTACAGTACTATGTATTCGGATATCTGATCATCATATTATTTATAGTAATTTAATTGAGTGATTGAATTACCCATAATAAATTAAAATTTTTAGAATATGCTACAAATATTATTTATCTTGATATCTGATATAAGTAAAGTCAAAAAACCAGTTTTTCTAAAATTTTCATACTACGCACTTAAATTAGAATAAATTTTATATTAGTTCCAAATTTGGCAAAATACATAATTTTTTTATACGCTTCATCTTCCCATCACTAGATATCTTTAATAAGATCTGCAACTTTATTTGGCTTGATTTTTTTGTACTGCCGGAAACTACAGTAGAACAGGTTTTTGATATTGTTAACGTTAATTCGATATAGATAAAGTAAATTGTATGAAAATCCTATAATTGAATTGAACTTTAAATTAGAGTGGCAGAGTTATAATATATATCGTTATTCTACATATAGTATAAACTAAAAATTTTTAGAATATGCTACATATAAAAAATATCAAAAAAAGTATAATCATGTAATCTTCTATATAGTAGAAAATTATATATTCATTTATACTGATATTATATAATTTAAAAGAGATAATCTCTTAGTTAATTATCATAACCCGTTCGAATTTTCGACTTTTTTTTAGAGCATCACGCAAACAAAATAAAGATTCATGCGAGAAAGATAATCAGATATGACTTTATAATAGTGATTCTAAAGCCTGAAAAGTTTATCATACATGAGATTTCGTCAAA
>CAJVPY010000797.1:0-23189 GCA_910591965.1 Dentiscutata erythropus
TTGTTTTTTTAATTAATTGGTTCTTTTTTAAATTGATTATTTATTTTTTTTTTAATTTATCATTTTTCTTTTTTTTTAATTTAATGTTATTGTTTCTTTTTAATTTTTTAAATATAGTTTTTTTTTTTAAAATTAGTTTTTTTTTTTTTTATTATCATTAAATTTTTATATTTTTTATTATTTTTAATTATTTTAAATTATTGCTGCCATTTTTAAATAAAAGACAACAAAAAATTTAAACTCAGATTTGATGAAGTTTGAGTTTTGTCAATTTCACAGAAATGCAAAATGGCAAAAATCACGTGATGCCACCACTAAGGCGGACTTTAAAAATCTCCGATTAACGGAGTTACTTATGATATGCTAGTCTCTGTTACAAAAAAAAGTAACAGACCCATGAAATACCCCTGCTGACACAGGGTATTTTATGGGGCCATTACTTTTTTTTGTGACAGAGATTAGCATATTATAAGTAGGAAGATTAAAATAAATTTACATGTAGTTAAGATTAGGGTTAGGCTTAAGCTAAAGTTGAGTTAGGGTTTGTGTAAAAGAATTTATATATGTAAAATTCAAAGCTGAAAACTTTTGCTTAGAAGTTGAAATATAGTTTTTATAATAAAATTTAGAGTTATTATAGTTTTTTTAAAATTTTCTTTTTCTCACTTTGTTTTTGGTTATACAAAATCTAGCTATCTGATTTGTTTTTATACAACTAGGTGACATCACCTAGAGTAAAAATTAGCAACATTCATATATATATATAATTTAAAAATATATATAAAAATAAAAACTAAAGTTTATATATTTTAGAAATTTTTGGTAAAAATTTAATAAATTTATTTTTATTATTATCAGAAAAGCTAGCTTTATAACTGGTTAAAAATTTAATATATATTAGCTTAATTTACTATATTAGTTTGCTATTAATTTACTATAAAATTTATAAGTAAATTTAGCCATATACAGATTTGTACTACCTTATAACAAATCTATTAATTTATTTTAATAATTTTTTTACACTTTTAAAATCAAATATAGATTAAAAATAATTTATATTATTATTAGAGAGTTATTATTTATCGCCATGGCGATGCATCACCACCCCTGATTGACCAATCAGGATGCAAGATCAGATGTAATGTGAAATTGAAGCAAAACAAAGTTTTTTTAAAAAATTGTTTCTAACATAAAATTTTGACTATGGAACTGCTTTTTTTTCTTGAAAAAAAAAAATTTTAGGTTAAAAAGGCCTTTTAAGTTCTGCTTTGCCAACCACTAACTCTAATCATAACACAGTCGCTATTTGTTTTGATTAATATAAAATCAAAACAAACAAAATAATTGGTTAATCAGGGGGTGGTGATGCATTGCTATGGCAATAAATGATAATTGTCTTATTATTATTATATTATAAATTATATTTTTAATTATTTTTTTCTACTATACTAACTTTAGTATATCAAATTTTGTAAAAAATATGAGTTGTTTAAAGTTAATTTATATAAAATTTTTATATATAACTTTAGCTAAAATTTTGAATAATAATAAGATTTGCATTAAAGTATATTTTAGCAAAGTTTAAAATAAAAATTCTTTTTAGTTATTGTAAAATAATTTTTTTAAACTACTAAATTTAGTATAGAGAGTTAATGGATACCCATTAATGAAAATTACAGATTCCTGATTAAACTTTTACAATTATTATAAATTTTTACAGAACCATGGCAGAGCAACTGATAGCGTGCTAGTATAATAAATTTTTTGTATAGAAATCTATTTAAAAGTTAAACTTTACTATATTATTGTGGCTTTTAAACCAATGATATAAATATAAAGTTATTTTTTGATTTACTTGTTTTTGATCACTGTTTTGACTATACAGTCTTTTAGTTTGTTTATCTGATTTATTTTTACTTAACTTGTATAAAAAGGGCTTATAACAGTTTATTCTGTTAAATATATAATTTTATCATTACATAAGCTTGAATTTATTCAATAATTACTAATTTAATTTAAACTTTTACATATTTATTAACCAATCTTGAAATTAATTTTAATCATGAATTTATTATATTTTCATATTTTGTAAAATTTCATCTTTCTATATTTGCCCACTTTAGCTATCCTAAGTTTAACAATTCAAAGATATATATATTTAAAGCATATGCTTAAGAAATAGCCTTTTATTGCTTTCCTAACATGCTTACTGTTATTAATACAGTAAAAATCATAACCATCTAATTCTTTGGTTTTTAATACTTTATACTTGATTATAATAATTCATACTTAACTAGCTCTTATGCATTCTTACTAGGGATCTGTAGGTCAGACTCATGCCTAACAAAAAGCATAGACAATGTGCAGGCACAATTTCTTAGGTACAGACATAGATATAGGCACACACAGGTATAGACACAGGCACAAAAGTTTAGTATGGGTTGGCATGAGCATAGGCATAAATACAAAAATGTAACCAAGAACTTTCATGTGAAGTGACAGGCATAAGTCATCACTTAGTGCCTGCAACATTTGTGTCTGTGCCCTTATAGTACCTGCCCATACCCATAATGTATCTGCAATTTTGTGTCTAGGAACACAGGCACGGCTCAAAGTAATAGTGCTAGCTTGATGCCCAATTTGTCTGGTATAGGCATTTGTAGAACCCTAATTCTTACATACAGTATATTTCATTTATTGCATGTCTATTTTTAAATCTATTTATATGGCATGTCATGATGGTTCAAATTGATTTTACATTTAATAATAATTTATTATCATTACCTTACTGTTTTAATGTATTTTAAACTAGCATGCTGATAACTTTGCTAAATATTCTAATTAAATAAACAACTACAATTTATATAATCTATATGAATTTCAATAAATTTTATTATGAAAATTAGATTTTATATAGTTTAACATTAAATCAATACAGGTAAATAGTTAATAAGAAACAAAATGCTATTTTGAATCTTCTATCAATAAATGATCATTGTACTCACCAAATCAAATAAAAAGCAATTTGCTAATTAAAAAAATATAAAATAATTGTGACAGATTAAAATAAAATCAGATTAAAATGAAAATTTAATATTTTTTAGGGATGATTTAAAAAATTTTGGGAGACATTTTTTAGGGTTAGGGTTTAGTGTTAGGTTTATTAAAAAAAAGAGTATAAGTGGGTTTTATAAGCTTTAAAGGGGAGCAAGAGAGGTCCCCATTTCATTTTAATCTGATTTCATTTTAATCTGCAACAATAATTAATATGGTATAAATTATTTATTTTAAATACACTAATTGAACAAATGTTCATTATATCATTTGTTACTTTAAATAAAAAAACAAGAACAAAAGCGAAGAATTTATTAGTAAAAGACCACATACATACAAGAATGCTATATCTATACTAATTTATTAATACTAATCTGCCTATATTGTATATAGAATCTGACTAAATAACGTTAAAGTATCCAAATTACTGTATATTAATCTAAGATTAAAGTTGAAAGTGAACCTAGTAAAAGTTGATAAAATTGATAAAATTAAATATAGAAGCAAATATAAATTTATGCCAAAACTGGTTTAACCTGTAACTCTCTGAAAATCCACCTTTTGCTTCTGGTTTTGTGTGACAATGTCGCACAGCTACTTATTTTTTACATTGTACAATATTTCATTTTGACCTGATTTCATTTTAATCCGTCACATTTCTTTTTTTAATTTAATGTCGATGTAAAGAAAATTGTAAAAACATTGAATTGCGAAATTTTTGCAATTCAAATCTTTAGCAAAATTATTGTTTCGAAAGAATTCATTATACAAATTGATATGTTTTTTTAATGCCGATCACACTTCCTATACCATAAAATTGCAATTTTCACGTCAGGACAAAATAAATTGAGGTAGGAAATCAAGTGACTGTGTCCTCGATTGTCAGTTACACTGGATTTGCTTTGATATCACATGAAAAGATTGTAACACAAGTATGATTCTCGTGAAGTCGACAGATTGAAAAGATGCTAAGCAGGGTGATGTACCCTGCAAAGGTAGTAATTGCGAGAATCACAAAATATGGGTAACACAGATATCAACTAACACTACTACCTAAAACAACACACTAAATCATCATCTAACCTAACCCCTAATAGTGGCAGGCTACGATCGAAGCGTGGTGAGATTTGGTCCGAGTAATTAGGGTATTAGTTTATGGCGCAGCGAAATTACTTTAAAGTTCGTTAATGTTAGGTAAGAGTTAGAGGTAGGGGCTAGAAAGAGGGTGTTTATATAGTAAAATTGCCAACTGAAAACTTTTTATTAGAGCACTAAAGTTGATAATAACATAGTTAAGTACAAAATGGTTGGTCATCAGCTATAAAAGAACCCACTATATATAATTAAATTTGCTATTGAGTTATACTTATTTAATGTTGCTTAACTTTACCTAGTGCTTCTCAAAATCAAGCCAAAGTTTGTATTTCAATTCAATATCTGACTTGATCAAATATTTGAATTTCAAATATGTGGTTTCTTATACAGATTTTCGAGAAATAAAAAAACGCTTGTTTTGAATTTTTTAGTTCGTGTTACATTACACATTATCGTGAAATCAGATTCGTAGTTAAAGCAATATGTGCCACAATGGCGCCACAAACCTGACACACATTTCAGATATGCTAGTTTAGAGCTCTATTACGTCACGAGCTCTAATTCGGGATCACGGGATTAAACAACTAATCCTTTATGCGGATTTGACTTATCTGGGAAAGAGTTAGAGCAAATACTTTTACAATATTGAAATCTATCTGAGTTATCTTTATTGAAGCGAAAAGCATCGTTTATATAGTTTTTACATGCTTATATTAATACAGGTTTTGAAATTGAACCATATAAAGCAGATACAAGCATAGACCCTTTAAGTCAACTATATTAATGACGCCCAATATTACGCTAACATCAGTTACATTTAGCTTCTCATCAATACTTTCATAAAGTTTTGAATCATAGTGCTACCCAGAAATCTTGACTTAGCCATGTATTCACTAAAGTTTCCATCTCGAACCATCGATCGCACCGTGGCGCGGCAGCGCGCGATGTAGATCCACTTTATTGAATACACTTTGCAAGACACTGGACACTATTTAGAAAACTCCACTATCCTTTTGATGAATTGGGTCATGTAACCTTTGATTGTGATTAACACACGCAATATAGAGTGACAGTCTTTCTCCCAAATCTCAGAATTTTGCATCGTTTCATTCTTTAAGAAACCTCCTATTATGTGAATACGTGAACCGACTTTTATTTACACGTTCGAGCGAGATTTGCTCTCCCCTCGCAAACCTGGGTAGCTTTGCTGTACCTTCGTCCAATAGGGAGGTCGTAGGATGCAATCTGGATTTCCATTTCCATATTGCTAACGTTGGGAACCACTCTGATATGCCTCAGAGGAGATATACTCAGGCGCCAATAACCAGCGTTTCGCGGAAGGATGGCTAGCGTATAGCCCCGCATGCTATCCATCTTAGTACACCTATTTTTCTAGGGCCCTGGCTAACTCCCTTGCTGCCCGCTAACGGACCGGTCGGGGAAATCTTATAATAGTTTCCACAAAATTCATTCCTTCCTCTCGAATTTCCTCATGTGAACGAACCCTCGTTCAACATTAAAATCCGATTGGTTTTTCGATTCGGTACACTTCAACCTAAATGATAATAATCAGGCTAAGGTTGGGTCATCTTTCTCAGAAACTGTAACTAGCACGTCCTAACCACGATTTATATTAATTGTAGAGGCACAGAATAGTAAAACCAAACTACTTGCAACCAAATACGTGGTCTTTCGCAATTAAATCACTACCCAAGGGGTGGCTACTTCCTGTTTCAGGAAGGGGCACCTATACTGGGACGGACTAATGCTAGGTTCCTATAGTGAGCGTTCGAATAGCACAAATTTCATGATCGCAAATTACAACGTTCCTCATGAAAAATGCCTTTACTACTATTCTCCCTTTCATTACCCACTACCCTTTCGGGCTTCTTTAGACTGTATCTTAAGCAACGGTATAAATTCCAGAGCCAAATCTTAAAAAATTTGGTTGCCTCTATACCCTCACCCACTGCCATACAGTCGTTGAGCATTGTCCATAGGTTACCGAAGCAGTGAGCCCGTAGGACTTTAGCGCCGATTTCCCATTCCAGCTTTCGATGTCATCATGTTCCTCAGTCACATGCAAAATCATTCTTTCGCACCTGTTCTACCATTAAGGTAAACTGAGGTGTCCTCCAGTTCATGATATATCCTTCGGATTTTAACCATCCACAGGTCTTTCGGCCTGCTGCTGCGAGACAAGTTTCCCTCTCTCCGCGGTACCTTAGGCTTTAGGGGGTTCCGGCTTTGAGGTCAGTGTTGCCAACATAGTGCCTTCGACGGTGGCTGTGATAGGTATCAACAGTATTCTTCACTAAGTGACTAACGATTCGTTTATCAACGTGAATCCATAAAATAGACTAATCCATGTTAACTAGAAAGGACGATTACATCCTCAACATCTTGTAGTTTTTAGAGACTCCCTGTTATAGACGTTCGAAATTGGGTTACTGGTACTATAATTCCCAGGCCAATATCTACAAGCCCAGTGACAGGTTTCCCATTGGTGAACAGGTCCTAAAGGTTCAACGTAAACATTTTACTACTATTTGACTAATTAACACTTCAGGGTTTCCATTTACGCATTCACTGTAGGGTTTGGAGCTGGTTAGGTTGCCAATCTTGTGTACTAGTGGACCTCAATCTGGTTACCAGCGTTCGGTTTACCCACGACGCGCCATTACTGACTACGTCGCCTCCCAGCAACTGCTCCTCCCTACTAAATGCGCGATCGTTATTGTACTCCATGTACTAGTTTCCTACACTAGTACTTTGAAGCTGATGAGGCAGATAAAACGGCGTCACACTTGGAATTCACCTCTTAATAGAATTCAGGTGACATGTTGGTTATAGCATGGTGGCTATAACTTAGTGATATGGCGAATTAATATGGCATCGGTTATAAGAGGATTTAAAGTTTTATAGAAAGAGGCAATAACTAAATGTATAGAGGATAAAAGTAGTCGTAATTATATATTTATTAATAGGAAATTTGGTGAGAACGAAGTCTAAAGACAAGACTAGTGCAAGTACAAGGTCTATATATACATGTTTTGATGATTACGATATACAACACGATAAATATTTCTACTTAATACTAAGTTTATCAAATAATAATCTAATAAAGCTAATATGAAATCAATTAATTTACTATGAAGTAGTGAAATGAGGTTATAGTAATACGAACGTAATCACGTGCATCACATGATTTGTGAACGAAGGTCAAGAGGTACTATCCAAGAAAATTCCATGTAACTGCGGGTAAATGCGATTAATTGGGTAAACCCAATTAATTATTTATCGGATAAGTTCACGAAATCGAAATGAACTTCGCGCCTTTACAAATAAGTGATGATTCTCTATTTTCTATTTTTGGAGATTTATCGAACTACTGTACATACTAACTAAAAATCCCTATAAGAATCTAGAAAGGAAATAAAAGAACTGGTAATGAAATTAATATAACAAAAAAAAAAGAAAGAAAGCTACACTGGAGCCCTACACAACCCTCATGAAACGAATGACAGGAATGGGGCCGAATTTGCACAATCAAGTTCAGGGATAACTTATAATCATTACCTTCCGTATACAGTAATCATTAAACCAATAAGGGCGGGCATGAAAATAATAATAAAGATAAATTCATAAAGAAACACAACCATAGTCCTATGCAATATCAATTTCTATTCTCCAGGAACTTATCCCGTCTCAATTTTAATTATACATAATGATAAACGTAAAGTACATTTATCAATAAAATTCAACTCCAATTTTGAACATGCGTGTAATTAACACTTTAAGGTATAGAAGTCCTTGATTTGAAGCATCATAAAATTTTTTTTCTGCCTTTTAATTGTTTTGCTAACACACTTAGTGTTGAAAAAGAGCCATTATGAGAACGATTATAATTAGTTTTAAATAAAGAACATATTAATTGTTCATTTTATGCTTTATGGTTATCATATTATGCTAGTGTAATTGATTTTTCCTTCATGTCTCCCATTTCTGTATTTTCTATACTGTATAGTACTTAATTTTCATAATTATACATACTGTCATAGCTGTGTTAAGCTATATCGATGTAGAACTAATTGAGACGTTCAATTTAAGATATATATATATATATATAGTATGCATTTGTCTAATCTGTTTAGTATTTGTTATAGAGTCTTGCACGAATAAATCACATGAGCTATATCTCGCGCGAGACCACATGATGAAATATATGCTAGGCTTACCGCGCGGGTGTCATATCTTTAATTTATCATAATAGACGTAACTTTATTAAATAGCATATGATATATTGATGCCTACGTTTTAATACGTAGGCCGTTACACACCATTACTAATACTTATTAGACTATTAAAATATGTATTATTTACGGTTTAAAAACTATTTGATATCAAGAAATTTGTAAATAGTTACACTTGCAATCTTACATAGTGACCAGAAAATTTCTAAATTAACAATAATGTTGTAATGTTTATGTTATGACTGTTTTTTTTATTTTTTTTTTTAAGAAAAAAAAAACGGGTCTGATCGTAAAGTTTATGCAGGCAGATCAAATTTCTAAGTTGATAAATACAATCAAATAATCTCAAAGAAGTATTATTTTAAAAAAAACGGATGACTTATTAAGTAAATCTCATATTACGATAATAAAGAATGATTATATTTGGAAAGTTAATTTATTGAATTTATTAATAACTATTATTAATACAGAATAATCATGTTGGCGTTTAATATTAAATGTGGCTGTCATAATTTTTCCATTATTCCGAATTATTTCCGACCTCATTGCACACGCTGCAAGATTTTTCCGTTCTTCCATTTTTCCGCGTAAATCATATATGATCATTGGTTAAAACTGCAAGTTGTAATAAATTACAATAGTGCAATATGCCAAGCGTGTAAATATTTATTTTTCCGTTTTTTCCGTTTTTACTTTGTTGTCCAAAAAAAAGAAACGGAAATTGATATCCAAAAAATGGATAAATAGGCCATTTTTTCCTTTGACTTCAATTCTTCGCCCTTGGGATCTTTTAAAGTAAAATAGACCTTTTTTTTTTTACCTTCAATTCTTCGTCCTCGAGATCTTTTAAAGTAATAATGTCTGAAATTACACGACTTTCTTATCACGTCTTGAATTCTGGACTTTTACGACAAAACTACGATGCCGGTGACCTTGCTAGATCTTATCGTTGTGGTGATGAGCTTACCGGATTTAAAGCTCTACAACTTGTTGTCATACCAGAATGTCATAGAAATAATATACGATGCTCAAGGACTATTAAGCAAATTACAACATGTATTTGGGACGAACATACAACAAGAAGTGATAAAGAATATTTTATTGACCTCGCAAGTCAAGTTAATCGAATGCTTGTAAATCAAAGGCCATATCGAACCATCCGTAAAAGACCTAGAAGAATGCCTGATATGGAACATAATTCCCTTTCCTTAACTTTATTTTATGGTGGTAATTTTTGAGTGGAAAAAGTGGAAAGGAAGACTTAATAGCTTTATTCTTATGAATTTTAAACTCGATTTTTATAAGATTAGGAAAAGGTGCCAAGTCCAATTCACCTATCAATTCTCCAAATTTCTTATGAATTCAACCGACTCTCATCCGTAATTATGATAAAAATCCATCCGCTATAAAATCTTCGGATTCTTATCTGAAATACGGAAGCAAGAAGAATAAAAAGCACAAAAAATAGTTCGAAGCGAAATAACTCGCATCAGCGACAGGTGAAAATGAACTGTCGAAATGATGTCAACAAAAAAAACAAACAAAAAGAATATAAGCGGCAATACAAAATTGATAAAAGTTTGCAGAAATTATGAAAGTTTATGAAATATATATGTTTAAAAATAAGCAATAAGTACTAAGCTTTTATTTTCAATTTAAATTTAAGAACTCAATACATAGTTAAATATTGTATGTACAGTAAGATTGTTTTATATATTGTATGTAGAGTAAGATTGTTTTAAATAGTGTTATCACTTTACTATCGCTATGTCCAGCAGTTAAAAGCTACTGGACTTATTAAATTGATAGTAATTCAGTGGCGCAACACTGGAGTGTGTCTAGTGTAGTCTAGTTGACAACAATGTTTGTAAAGTAGAATTGTAGACATGTAAATTGGCATCAATTGGCAAATATATGTAATCGAAAATTAATTGGCAAATATAGTAATATTATCGAAAATCAGATGGCCAAATATATGTATACGTATAATTTGTGAAACAAAAAATAAAAGAAAAAAGAAATAGTAATTTTAATAAGGAATATTGTTCCATTTTCCGAAATTGTTCCTATTTTATACTTATTTTGGTTGATTACTGTGCACAATGACGAACTTAATTAAAGAAAATTCTATTAACAAAACAATACGTAATCACACATTTATTAAAGAATGTTCTGTATAATTCTACTATCGAACAACTTATTTTCTAGAACTTCCACTTTTGGAACTAAAATTAAAATCAATTTCTCCGGTAAAATTTAGAATTTCGATTCTCGGCTTCCATTAACGCGGGCGCAACGTTCATGTATTGTATATATTATTATAACTGTAAAATGATAATGCAGAAATTTCCTAATAATGCGATAACTAGTAACATATGCTAGTTTTAAAAAACTACATATAGTATGGTACCGGAAGCTTATACCCGACAATCAGGTGAAAGTATGACTGCGGTGATTAATAAAATTAATGCATTTCGACATTCTTGCACATACTGCGCATTTTTTTTTAAACGCTAAAATTTGTTACAGACAAATTTTTTTAAAAAAAATTGACCGATAACTTTATACATAGAACTATGCACTACAATGTTATCGATTATTTTTTTAAAAAAAAAGCTCTTATAAAGAGTCTTACCAATTTGAAGAGTGGGGATTTTTTTTTCAAACAACCATAACTTTCTATAGATTGATTTTTTTAAAAATTAACAGATAACTTTGTAGAGCTCATTTCTGTGTATAAAGTTATCGGTCAGTTTTTTTTGTCTTTAAAAAAGGTTTAATTAAGGAGCATCCACAAATAACGTTATGCAGGAGGAAGAAGTGGAGTTCTTCATATATAACAACTTTTTTAATAAGATATAAGAGGGGGTTAAAAAATAATATATTACATCATTTTTATTTAAATTGATATTAAATAATAGTTAGTCGGTTTTCTTATCTTGTCGGGTCAGCATTTAAAATTTTTATTTTTTTAATACGTATATCAGCCAATAGTGTCAAGTAGTTTCCCGATACTACCTGTATTGGTGGGTCTTTACCTACTATCTTCACTCGCTTGACTATTCTTTCCGAAGACCGTGTATCGTACAGGTCCTTCCACCTACGATGATATGATCACACAGGTAATAGTTTTTTCACTAAGATTGTTTTTTACACTAAGCAAACGAAGCTTGAAAGCTAGGTTCTTTCCCTTTCGGGATCGATACCTTATATATTATTACTAATCGCTTATTCAGCGTCACTGATTATTACATATTATCTCATCGCTCATGCAATCAATGTATTAAACTTTTAATTAATTCCCATGCACACCCGCATCACGCCATTCATGCAAATTGGATCATGACCCGATCATGATCCTTGACCCTACCCTTGCGCTACGAATACCCGGGACCACGACAAATAGAAATCCTCTGTATAATCATATAATCAAAGAAAATTAAATTAAATCGGACACCATTAGAATATTTATTAAATATTTATAGCCATGACTCAAGCTGTGGTAGATAATACTGATACAGTACTGTAGTTGCATTGATTTTAGAGCAATATAGTATTTAAAGAAGCCATACAAACGTTTACATCTAAAAATCTTTAATAGACTTAAATTGGTTTACAAAGTTCTTCGTCATATAACATTAGGTTTTCACATGATATTTCAATTAACTATCTTAACCTTTTCTTATTTTTCAATTGAACACTATCAATCAATATATGAAATTAATTTAACCAGTAAGTAGGTTCATTATCGCGATAAAATAAAAAGTTTGAACCCACCATTTTTGTTATAGACTTGTTCTGATTAGCTTAATTTATTAACCGCATTTCGAATATGAATCTTCTGCAATGTACAGTAAGGATCGCTTCAATTAATCGTAGTACTTATACTCTGTAGCTAGTTAATTACATTATTCACCGGCAAGTTCGTTTTACCGACAGTCTATTTCACCAAAGATCATTTCACCGAAATGTTTTTTTTTATAAATTACACCAATTTTAACTTTAATTATAACCTGATATTGATCAGAATTACTTTACTTGTAAAATGAGCTTTGGTGAAATAAACTGCCGGTGAAATGAACTTGTCGGTAAGTGATTGTCGGTAAAATGTGGTGCCTACGATGCGTTTGGATCCCATTTCGGGCTTATTTTTAATGGATAGGAGCAACCTGTACATACTGTACTACATTGTAACACACTTTTAATGCAATTATCTACTAATTTAACAAATTAATAAGCTATTAAATATTTGAATAAAGTATCATGTATATTGGGCAACTTATAATAATTTCTCATTATTAGGTTAATTTAACCGAAACGTTAAAATAATTTGTTAATCAAAATATTCAAAAGCACTTCTTATTATTAGTTTATCGTTCGTGCTGAATTGGTTGATGAACAATTTTTTATTCAAGTCGATTCAGTTATAATTATTTATTAATCGAAATATTTCTTATTGTGCTGATTTATGATTCTTATAACTTGATTTTTTGAAAATTTATATACAAAATATTGATTATAAAATTTAGCTTATCTGAACACAAAGTTTTATGGTGGAGCACTTGCAAAGCGCATCTGCTAAATACTTTTCCATCAATCCGGTCTTTAATTTTAAATAATAAAAAAAAAGAATAAAATAAACATGTGAATTATAATATGTCAAATTACAAGAAATATTCGAATGTTCAATGAATATTCAATGTATTTATCCGGAAATTCTATTAAAAAAGTTAGATTAATAAATATCCAGATGTTAGTTTTAAATGGACTCAAAGAAGCCAGAAAAGTGTTCTTCTATTAATGCTTTTTTTCTTCTCTTGCTCTTGCAAGATATACTTGCTAAGTCTTTTTCACCTTCAGATTCAAGTTTATTAGAACTTGGGTCGGCATGGTGTTTTTTGTTAATGCCTTTCTATTTCAATCCAATATATCAGTATTAATTATGTTTAATTCTGATTTGTCAATTTAATTTGCGCCTCATAAAATTTAAATTTTTCTTGACCCGGCCGGGTTATGAGAACCAAAAAATAATTTTGCCTGACCTAATAACAACGTTATTAAATTTTGTTCGAATGCTTGTCTAATATGTTTGGTGTGTCTAGTTTGGATAAAAATTTATGGATAAAACTGCCTTATCAACCAATAAACCTTAGCAAGAAATTTCAAATACAAATTGGACTTTATAATGAATATATTACAAGAATAGTACCGATATTAAAAAAATTAAATATGACCATGGATTTGTCGACTTATTTAAAAAATGAATTTCGGGATAAGATTCCAAAACGATCAAACTTTTATTATATTGTTGAGAATACATGAAGAAATACATGAAGAATTATGATAAAAAAAATCGAAGTAGAAACTTTATATACAGTATAAATAACGAAATATTACTCTTTTTATATGCGAATCCAAGTCGTGTATAGCCTTCAAAGTTCCATCTCGAATTGAAATTCATACAAATGCCAGTCAGGTTTCCCCTCAATATTAAAGTTTTACCGTATACTTCCGAAATTAAGCACCCCCTCGGAGCAATTTTATTCAAAATTCTCGTTATCTAATAATCGGATCTACGTAATTTTGGTACCATTCGAATCAGCTTGCCAAAACGATTCGAATGGTACCAAAATTATGCAGATCTGATTATTGGATCACGAGAATTTTGACTATAAAAATTGCTCCGAGGGGGTGCTTAATTTCGGAAGTATACGGTAATATGTTTTACATCGCTCATGTAAGTGTTTCAACACATCCATATCTTTGAAACTGCTTAAGAACCCGACTTATAGAAGATATGTGTGCTGCCAAGGCAAAACCTGTAAGCAAAATGTTTGAGGTATCAATAAGGCGTTTAATCTTGGGAAAGTTGTGATATTACGTATTAAATAATTGTATAAATTTGTATACAATGATTTAATACGTAATATTTTCCCAGGATTAAACTCGCCTTATTGATACCTCAAACATTTGCTGACTCATATACTAACGCCTATGTGTTTGGCAATTTTTTGAAATGACAGGCTTTCTAATTTTTTTTAATTATAAGCTGCTTTGAAAGTATCATTTTTTTTGTATTCCAGTATTCATCAGAGACAGTATTCGTATAATATTTATATTAGTCACTTGATCTTAAATTACATAGATTATCGATTTTATCGGTCAATTTATTCCATTAATTATGAAACGTATGACCCTAGAAGGTGGTCTCCCACCTGCATAACGCAGGCCGGCTGTAGAAAAATGCAGGATTCCGTGGGTTGGGCGGGTTGGGTGCAATTATAGCACGATTTTCCAGCAAAAAAATGATCATATTAAACATTCGCATCTGATGTCTCAAAATTAAATGCTATTTACTTCTATTCCCTGCTGCGCTATCGATTTGGGAGTTGATTGTACCGGCTTTACCTGATGGAATCCTGGTCACCCATATGAATGTCAACCTACTGTCGTATCTAAAGTTACTATCTATCTGAAGTTGAAACTTTAGATATATAAAGTTGCATTGCACCTAACGAGAATTATAGTATGAAGATCTAATTTCAGGGGCTTAATTTTAGTCAGATAGATGGTAACTTTAGATACGACATAATCATACGTGATTTCATCACTCCGTTCCTGGTATAGACCTATTTGAGTTCAATAAATATAATATTATTTTAAGCTCAAATATTATTACTATGGATGAAGTAATTCAATTTGAATTGTATTTGAAATCTGCTGAAGGTGGCAATTCCGGCGGGCAATATAATCTTGGAGTATGCTACGATAATGGCATAGGACATATAAGGATGAAAAAAAGCATTTGAGTGGTATTTGAAATCTGCTGAAGGTTGCAATTCCGGTGGGCAATATAATCTTGGAGTATGCTACGGCAATGGCATAGGTACAGATAAGGATGAAAAAAGGCATTTGAGTGGTATTTGAAATCTGCTGAAGGTGGCAATTCAGAAGGGCAAAATAGTCTTGGATTCTGCTACAGAAATGGCATAGGCACGGTCGAGGATGAAAAAAAGATACTTGAATGGTTATTAAAATCTGCTGAAGGTGGGAATTCCGCTGCACAATATAATGTTGGAATATGCTATGAAAATGGAACGGACACTAATAAGGATGAAAAGGAAGGCATTTGAATGGTTTTTGAAATCAGCTATTTTGATGGACAATATAGACTTGGTTTATGTTATCGAAATGGCTATGGAACATCGCCTAATCAAGAAAAAGCTATCAAATGGCTGCGAAAAGCAAAAAATTATAAATTTAAAAAAACGGTTAATTATGAAAATTTCGATGATTCTATAAGACAATTATTATTTGGGAATAATTTACTAATATCCTGGATTCCATTCAATGAATTAGAATTTGGAAGCAAAATTGGAAAAGGTGGGGTTTTAACTGTATATTTTGCTACGTGGACACGTCTCAATGAAATTGGTGAGTAAAATAGATTTGTTGCTCTTAAATTACTTCATGGATAAAAAAAATAGTTACAAAGAACTTATAAAAGAGGTAAATATTTAATTACTTTAATTTATTTAATTCATTATTTAATTGTTATTAATATTTATAATTTATAGTTAATTGCATATTCTAATATTGGAACTAAAGATCCCACATTTTTGCAATGTCACGGAGTATCAAAAGATGAAGAAACAGGAGATTATATTTGGTTATGCAATATGCGTCAATGGGATCTTTACGCAAGAATCTTAACAAAGTTGCACAAATGAAATGGGAGAAAAAATTAGAATTAATATCGTATATTGTATTTAATCTTCAATTAATTCATTTGAATAATATTATTCATTGTGATTTTCATAGTGGAAATGTATTTCAAAATGACTTACATAATGCTTATATTAGCAATTTAAGATTTGCAACAGCAATTAATAAAACATTAGATACAGAGTCTAGGGGAATTTATGGAGTTTTACCATATACAGCACCAGAAGTTTTGCAGGGAAAGCCATTCACCAAAGCATCAGATATTTATTCTTTTGGAATGATTATGTGGAAAATTTTTTCAGGACATATTGTATTTTCTGAATATAAAGATACGTTAAAATTAATATTTGAAATCTTCAATGGTACAAGACCAACTATTATTATCATGCTATGCAAATTTTTTAAAAAAATGTTGGGATGAAGATTCTGAAAAACGACCATTGGCTCTAGAAATTCATCAAACCATTTTAAACTGGAAGAATGACGAAGAGATTTTAGCTGAATTTTTAAAATCTGATAAAGAAATGGTGATTGAAAATAATAATAACTTTAATAGTTTAGATGATAGTACGATTCATACTAGTAAGTTTATTAGTTATATTGACAACACTCCACGAATGCATACGAATTTGGTTCTAAAAAGATTAATATCGATATTGAATAAGTATGTACAATGCCAATATATTTAATTGTATGAATACAAAAAGTTTCATTTTAAAATAAAGCTATTAAATATTTATTGATTACAGTACATTAAAATGTAATAAAATTATCAATTTTTCTTTAGGAAAGTAATCGAATCCAAATATTTCCCAGTATAGGACAGGTGTCCATTTGTTAAAGTAATTTTAACTAACGCACTTTAAAAAAATTTTAACAGTTTATTTCATGAATTATCACAATATGGAGAAATTTATTCGAATTAAATAAAGACTCCTCCGTTGGTCTATTTGTATTCTAAATGTCATAAATACAAAAAGTATCTTACAGATATTTTCATAATTCCTGGAGCACCTAATAAAAATTGGCCGAATGATTTTTCAGCCGATTCGATTAAGTTTGCAATTTCGGCATAAACCAAATCATAATGACTGTTTTACAGACCGTTGTAACAACAATCCAACATTATTAAATTTTCGTTCGAATGCTTATCCAACATGTTTAGTGTGTCAATAAGTCTAACAAGTAACAAGAAATATAAGAAGTGTACTATATATTAATTAGAGCTTTTAAGCTAAACATATTGTACGAAGTACATGTTAAAAGAAGGTCATGTATATATATAAAATATTATTTTTCTTTGTATATACAAGTTGGTTCGTAGCCCTTCAAATTGTCATAAGACTAATTTTACGTCTAACCAGAGCTCCATCTCAGATTGTAATTCATACAGCACAAATACTATTCAGGTTTTTTTTTCATTAAAGGTTTAAAATATTTTGTATCATTCATGTTCAGTGACGGAAGCTTTTCAATACATTCATATTTTTTGAAAGTGCTTGAGAATTTGACTTATAAAAGATATACTAACACCTAAGTGTTTGTCACTATTCGAAATGATAGGCCTTCTAATTTTTTTTCAAATATTTTCCAGCGAAGATGCTTTGAAAGTATTCAATAATGTTTATATTAGTTACCTGATCTTAAATCACGTATATATATGAATTTTATTGAATCTACGTATTATGCCGAAATCACAAACTTAATCGAATCGGCTGAAAAATCATTCGGTCAATTTTTATCAGGCATTCCAGGAATTATGAAAATGGCCGTAAATATAAATAGAAACTAAAATCGAATTTGCTGAATAATGAATAAAAAAAAAATTGAAATTATCTGATTTTCATGAAATAAAACATCATTTTCTCAACTCGATATGTAATTGAATATGTAATTGAAAACGTAATAACAAAGGTGATCATTGGAAGTTAAATAACGTTTTCAAATTGACAAAGAATTTATATTTACATTATCGATATTTTTTTCGGAGCTATGATAATGTAATTTAATTCTGTGATTTCAGGATATAATTTGATAAAAGCATGCAGTTCTGTAATGCCATCATGCAATTTCTGTGATTTATTGTGATTATAAATAAAAATTTATTTGCCTAAAGAACATAATTTTGTATCTTCCTGAAACATGCTCGTAATTTACGTTGAATTATTGTCTACCTTTCTGAGATTTCCTACTGCTTGCCTGAAGAAAAATACTGCTATTTACTGTGAATCACATCGTCCCTGCCCAAATCAACCTTAGTATCAGAGGAGTAATACGAATAGTAGTAGAGTATGGTTTAGTAAAGTAGTGGAGTATAATACGTTAAATTAGCAAACACATCTGCATGGTTGATGAGGTTACGATTATGTATAAGTTAATATATCGTGTATAGTATGCAAACGTATATAAAATTTATGCAAATACGATTTTTAAAGAAAAATAATGTATCGGCTTTTAAACTTAAAATTCGGGCCCAATTTTTATAAAATTTGATATTTAGAGTTTAATAAACCTGATAAAGAGAAAACTTTAAGAATTTTACATCATGATACATTTGAAGATAGGTTTCTTTTTCCCAAGAAACTTCTAGATCTTCACCTGAAATAGAAAGTTCAGAAATATTTCTTACATTATAAATAGATTCTTTTTTGAGATACTGTCACATATCGTTATATTTTAATTACAGTAGAATTTTCGTGAGGTCACATATAAATAAATTCTTTATGACTATACTATTTTATATGTAATACATATTATGAGTATAGTATGCAAGTTTTATATACTCAAATGCGATTTTGTAGCATACTCCACTACTTTACTAAACCACACTCTACTACTATCAGAGCCGGGTATACTTCATAAAAGCATCACCGGGATAATTTATACAGCGAAATACAAGAATCAATTTTAATTTCTTTGACATCAAGTTAACCTCGTTCCTAGTTTCAGTGCGTTTATCATTGATTAATTTATTTACATTATGAAAATAATAATAACAATATGTATCATTAATCTTTACTAGTCTTGGGTAAATATACTATGCTCAATAATAGTATGTACTCCGGCACTTAACGTCAGGGCGGTTTTTTATTCAAAATTTTTATTTGTAAAAATTTACAGTATTTTATTGAAAGTCGAAAAAAAATTTTGTATAAAACTATCGACCGATTTTGAAGCAATAAAGAGATAAAATAATAATTTAAATATCTAAGTAATATCAGAAAAAATAATAATATTTTATTCTGAATTTTCAAAAATGTAGAATCTTGTCTTGCTTTAAAAATCATTTTTATATCACCATTAAAACCACATTTTTTTGTGTGAACGTGAATTTTTCGTAGAATTGTCATCATCAAAATCATCAACAATAGACTAGTGCTACAAATTGCCAAAAATTTTGCAATCGATTAGTTGTCAACTTTTCGATTCGATTTTTATTCGATTTTTGCTCGATTTTTATTCGATTTTAATGAGTTGCCAAAAATTTTTCAATCGATTAGTTGTCAACTTTTTGATTAGTTGCGATTTTCGATTTTCGATTTGTAGCGCTACTAGTGATTGGCGTCGTAATTCAAATCGTGAATGTAGTAATGTAATAATTATTTACTACAAAAAGTAGTAATTGTAATAATATTTACTACATGTAGTAAATATTATTACATGTAGTAATTATTATTATATAATTTTTATTACCACAAGTAGTAAATATTACTACAAGTAGTAAATATTACTATATGTAGTAAATATTACCATATGTAGTATTTATTACTACATGTAGTATTTATTACTACATGCAGTATTTATTACTATATGTAGTATTTATTACTACATGTAATAATTATTATTATAAATAAATACGCTATATGTAGTGTTCTGGCCCGTCATGAAAATCCCAACCCGGGTCACCCGGGTGAACACTAGGTAGTAGAAAAAATTCCGCTACGGGTCACCCGCGGGTGGTAGCCCGGGTGATATAAAAATTGTAGTCTAATTCTAAAAAAAAAAAATTTCTTAAGCCCGTTTGCTGCATAATCTGCCATATATCACATATATATATATATTATAAAATATAAAAAAAAAGCTTAAAAAAAAAAAAAAAACCCCTATTTTATCGCAATTTTTTACCTTTTCGCAAATTTGCATTTATTACCCGCCGGGTCATGGCCCAGACAGTTTTGGGAAGTTAGACTGTATGATTATACATATAAAGCAGAACTAACCTGGTCTTTGTAAATAATTATTTAAAATAAATTAGAGCCACCGGGGTTAAGGAATATTATATTACTATATATTACTTTATATAGTAATACGACATTACTACATGTATAGTAAATAATACTACATTACTACATATTACTATGTGTAGTAAGTAATACTACATTACTACATATTACTACATGTAGTAAGTAATACTACATTACTATATATTACTACATGTAGTAAGTAATACTACATTACTACATATTACTACAAGTAGTAAGTAATTATTACAATTACGGCTTAAAAAAGACTATGTAGTAATATATGTAGCAAATATAATTGTAGTAATTACCCATTTACGACGCCAATCACTATATTATACTGTATAGAAATTCTGTATATGGAAAATGTGCACATTGTAATGAATTTAACACTCATCAAGCATGGTGTCTATCATGCGACCCTGACATAACAACAAGGTGGACGATTGGAAATAAAGTTATTGATGATTGCATGAAAGAATTCCAACTTAGAGCCCGTAATTATGAAGATGCGATTGAATGGATTCCATTTAATAGATTATCTGATGCTAAAGAAATCGGTAAAGGAGGATTTGGCTCTGTATATTCAGCAACCTGGTTGGATGGCATACGAAGCGTTAAAGGAAAAGTTGGTAATAACCATACATATAAAAGAACACGTGAACCATCCAGCGTCGTTGCACTCAAGACGTTGACCAGTTCGAAGGAAAATAATTTTGATTTTTTAAAAGAAGTAAGTTAATTTATTGCTTTTATAATTTATTAAAAGCTTATTGAACTAAATTTTTATTTAAACTTTAAGTTTAAAAGTTTTATGGAATGTAAATTAATTTATAGTAAGCTCTCAATATATGGAATAACCCAAAAAAACAGGAACCAACGAATACTTGATGGTATTTCAGTATGCCAATAAAGGGTGCCTTTATAAATATTTAAGAGAGAATTTTAGTAAACTTATATGGGAATCTAAATTACAAATATTGAAAGATATTTTATTAGAGTTAGATTGTATTCACAAAAGTGCAGGATACATTCATGGTGATTTTCATAGTGGCAACATTTTGCAAGACCAATGCACTAATAAAGGTGTACAATCATATATCGCAGATTTAGGATTGTCTAGAAAGAAAGATGAATGTATTTTAGAGGGTGATATTTTTGGAGTCATGCCCTATGTTGCTCCTGAAGTTTTATCAGGCAAAGAGAAGTTTACACAAGCAGCAGATATTTATGGATTTGGTATTATTATGGTAGAAATGTCAACCGGACAAAGACCTTTTGACAGTTATCAATTTAATGAAGAGCTTGCAGTGAAGATCTGTACTGGATTGCGTCCAGATTTTGCTTTCGGAACTCCTGGATGTTATGTTGAATTGGCAATTAAATGCATGAATTCAAATCCACAAGAACGGCCTAGCGCAAGTGACATTTATTATACAATAAGTGATTGGCATAGCAAGTTAGCTTCAGATAATGACATTTATCATACAATAGATAGTTGGCATTACAAGTTAGCTTCATATGATAAAAATGAAATCAAGAAACAGTTCTTAAATGCAGATCAAATCATTAAAACATTGCCAATAATTACTCAAAATCATCCAGATCATATGTACACTAGCAAAATTATCAACACACAAAAGATAGCCAATGCAATTAAAGGTATTATTTAAAATTTTTTTTAAACCGAATGTTGTAAATAATTAAAATATATTTAATATTTTCAAATAAGAATTGTCATCAACAAGTACATCTATCGAATCTGTTGATATTCCTATTGGTAATTATACAATGTTATACTTGCTTTAAATATACAAATTTTGTATTCACTTTATTTTAATATTAGGATATTGAATTTATCGAGTACAACTGAAGATATTATTTAAAATTAAAAATTTATTTAATATTGTATTTTTAATTTGATATGTACAAAAATTTTATTACTAACTTCATTTAATATGTCCTTTAACCTCACATTAAATAAAATGAATAATTTTTGGTAATTAATATTTCTGCACCCATTTATTGAAGATAATTCCACACCACTTCAAATGTAGATATTTTCGATTAAATTTTGCTGCTTTCTATAATTGAAACAAAAAAAAAGCACTTCGTGTTGGTTATGCAGATGTCAGATTATTTTCGATCAAAATTTTATAATATTTCAAATGCCTATTAAATAGAAGCTGAACCAAAGATTGTTTCCAAATTTTGATCGAAGCTATCTCAATACCTACCTAATCACATTCGATGAAAAGCAGCAGAATTTAAATAAAGATTTTATCGAGTTTGGTTAGGTAGTATCATCAATCAAAGTGTGTAAAACTTTAAACGTCTATCAAATAGAAACTGTACCAAAAATTGGGTTTAAACTTTGACCAAAGATATCTTAATCAAATTCGATAACCAAATTCGATGTGCTTTATTAAAATTATAGAAGCAGCAAAATTTAAATAAAAAAAAGTTTATCAAATCTGTTTAGGTAAGTCTAGCAAAATAAAATATTCAAAATAGGAAGTTACTATTTGATGCACTATGCATTTGTGCACCACCCTGTATCTCAAAATTTTATTAAGATAACCCCTGTTGTGTGACTAATAAAAAATGTTTATTACACAAAATTTTACTAGGGTATAGTGATTTAAGCCGTAAGGTTTTAGTCGGCTGGCTAAGCCAGCTGACTAAAATATCGGCTAATCGGCTGGCTAAATACTATACTTCCGGAAAATTTCAGTAAATTTAAACTTGTATTTTATGTTCATTTATTTTCCTTTTCGGAATTTACCGGAATCCTACTATATACTAAATCATATCATCTTTA
>CAJVPY010000798.1:0-23188 GCA_910591965.1 Dentiscutata erythropus
AAACGTATAAAAAAAAATCTTTAATTAATTGTGTAACGATCTACAAACTCGGGGCACTCGGGACGTTCACCCCTGTTAATCATCTATACTGCGATTACACCGCTGAATCATACACCTACATGTGTATGATTACAACAAATCATATTAATAATTGTAATAGAATTAATAATATTATTTACAACAATATTAATAATTAATAATCAAATATTATATCTCGATCTTACGAATCAACATTAATAATCCTTGATGACTGAAACCAACTCAACAATCAGCTGTAACACCTTTGATAACAATCCTTTAGCCAAACAATTGCTTTACGAATTAATAATTAAAACCTTTATCGTATTACTAATCATAGTAATATTCTATTGTTGTTGTAAACACCAAAGATATAAAAAGAAGGTCAACAAGAACATACCTGGAGCTGATCAATATCTACAAACATCTTGTTGTTAAACTAAACCTTATATAGCAATATCCCCTAATAATATTAGGCTACCAAATCAATCTATACTTAGACTTTATCAACAAAAATCACTATATCAGATAAGCCCAGTCTTACCTATTAACCAACTAGCGAGACCAATAAATATTCAAAGACCATACCTGCAAAGAATAAATGATACCCAACTGCAACAAAGATTGAATCAACAATTTAGTCACTTGATTAGATCACAATCAAATGTGCCATACAATACAGCACCACCAAGACCATATAACACGGCACCACAAAGACCACCACCTGTGCCAAAGAAACCACTAAAGTTTAAATCCAAAAAGAAATAAATGTCAAATACTGATAACCCAAATCAGGACATAACAACTGAACTAGAAATAACAGGAGGAATAATCACCTTTGGAATTATTCTTATAGAAGTAATAACACTTATAATTATACTCAAGCACAAACAAAGAAGGAATCAATCATCTTCTTTACCAAACGCAATAAACCCAGGACAATATATACAAAGACAACTCAATTAAAAGATATTAGAACCTAACATTGACTATATCAACCAACTTCATGGAACCAACTACAGTCAAAGAAATTATTAAATGACTCAGGTAGTCATACCAATAACCGTTAACCAACAACAGTATCGATAATATCAACAATAGTATCAACAATATACTCATCAATATTACCAAGCTCAATACTAGTAATTACCCAAGAACCACAATTTATACTTGATCCAAACGTACAAGAATTACTTGGAATTGTAATAACTATTATTATAATAGCATCAATCACAGCAACTATAGTTATCAAAAGAGGAAAAGATTATAGAAGAAAACTAGTAGAACACAACATTCAGAAAACAGAACATGAAATAGCAACACAAGTACAAAACATAGTATCATCAATCTAACAATGTGGATAACAGAAAAAATCAAACTATTAGTGAATCAATACTACCAATATTTGATATATTCGCAAACTTTCAATATGGGCAAACTATATGTGCCTACAGATAACAGCATTTGACAGAGTACTAATATCAATAACTCATGTAATAGAAGTAGCAATATTAACTATTGGAATCTGTTATATTATCCAAATATTATCAAAATCCTACATCAAAGTAACTGAAATCGTTAATAATTGAACCAAACGATTAAATAAACAAAGAAGACTTGATAACTAAAAGAAAATATATAGTTAAAAGTGATTACAAAGGAGTAGTTCTATCATTATTAGAACCAAAACCAGAAATCCAAAAAGAAATAATTTATATCAAAGAAAAGGAAATACCAAAACAACCAACTATTAAACCAACAATAGTTAAAAAGAAAATAACACCAGTAAAAGAAATTGCAGAATGATACATACTTTTCGAATATAAGCAACTATATTTAAACGGAAAGCTAATACCAAGATCATTACTAAAATTATTGGAATTAGCAATACGATATAACAAACCAAAAGAGTTTATCAAAGAAATATCTTCTAAAGTGAATCTAAAACCAGAATTCTTTACCAGTAAATGAACTTAGATATTGAACTATATTTCAAACAGTATTTAATCAATTCTTTCAAAAATACCTTGAACCATTAGTAAACTCAGAAAAAGAAAGAATACGAGAAGCTATACCTAGTTTATATTTTAAGCTCACTGAATTAGAAAATATTCATACAAGAACTATAACACAAACGAGAGCTGATAAACACAATAGAATCTGAACATACCAGGAAGAAGAAGAATATCAAGTAGACATAACTAATGAAGAAATAGCAACTCTCTTACTATACATATTCTTGATATCAGAACATTAAATAGTAAACAAAATATTTGAACTCACTAATGCAAGTGAAGAATATATTAAAACTTGGTTAAAGAAAGCACATTGCAAATATTGATATAAATTATTTAATTATAGAGAATATTTTAGTTAAACAAAATGATAACACCAGTAAAACTTAAAAGACCACCTATTATTAATCTAAAAAATGCAGTACAACCTTTCAATAGAGACTTAAAGAAATATATTAAATAGAAAAACCATCTTGAAACAGTGTTTAAATTGTATTTACCAAAACCATTATTTGAATTCGGAGTATTCTCAGGAAATCCTGATGAAGAATATGAAAGAAAAGCACATAACTATCGAATAGCTAATGCAGCAGATCCTAAAGTATTTTGTAATGCTTCAACATGGAAAGAAATAATATCAAAAGTTTCGATAAAACTATTTGAAGCAGCATTAGATATTTATGAAGAAAATAAAGACATCGCATTAAGTTGGTTCATATCTGACGTAAACAATAACGTAGATACGTTAGCAACAATACCTGATCAAAAAGAATATCCTATAGCAAGTAACCATATCTACAACAATCCAGCAACTTATAATGCTTTAGCAGCAATACAAGCATGTGGATTAGCGAATAATCAAGCCCAATTAGGATGGAGAAAAGTCTTCGATAGAGCATTCATTAAAAATCAAGTAAGGCAAGGATGGCAAACTAAATTCTTAAGCCTCATCTTTGAAAAACCAAACTGGGAAGATGAATCAGCATTTTTCTTATTCAAAAGTAACTATCAGAAAATGATAGATTTATCAAGATATCTATTTAACAACAACTTCATAGCAGGAGAATATAATCATCTAAAAATTAAAATGCCAGTAAAAATGCAAAGAGCAATTCATGCTGCAAATCCTACAAACTTACAAGAATTTTGGGAATCAGCCAAAAACACATTCCAAGCTGAAAGACACATAATGCTCCAAAAGAGAACAATTAAATACAGAAAATTGTCTAATATAAAAGTATTAAGAGTAAATAACACAAAATTTACTAAAAAAGAATCGAGACCCCCTCGAAGAAACAAACAACAAATATCAATAAAAAATATTGATACCAACCAACAAACAAATCAATCACAGAAGAATTGTTTCAAATGTGGAAAACCCGGTCACTTTGCCAAAAATTGTTATTCCAAAACCAAAATTGATTCCTTCAATAAATTCAATATTAAAGAAAAAACTTACTGTTCAAAATGTGAAAAGAAACTTCTATATCATCAATTAGATTGTACTTAAAATAATAGTACATATATGAATGAAAGATATATAGGAAACAAAAGAACATCAATGGAAATAGGAAGATACAAAAATAAAGGAAGAAACTTCAAAGGAAAACAACCTTTCAAAGGAAAAGGAAAATCTTATCCAAAAGGAAGATTTACCAAAAAGAAATTTTGACACTATGATGAAGGAAATGAAGAGGAAGAAAGTAATGATAATTAATACTATTCTCAAGAAGAAACTTCGGAAGAAGAATCTAAAGAGGAAGAAACTATCACAGCTAATAATATTAACAAAAATATTAAAAAGAAAATTCATTCTTTCACATAGAGGACTTGCCTAGTGTTCGAGAACAAACCCCAAAGAAAACCTCTAAAGGCTACACTAGAGAGAATTTAAATGCTATTAGTATTAACCAAATATGAAGTATTTATATCAAATGTATTAATCCAAAAATACTAAATAAAGATTTAATTATTTATTAAAAATATGAAAAATTCTCTGCTAAAGAATTAGACAAAGAAATGTTAAAGAAAGCAAATAAACAAGAAGAATATAAATATCTTCATAAATCTTACAAATTTCCAAAAGAAGCTAAATAGCAAAATAACAGACCTAAAGGCAAAAAACAATATCAATTTATAGCTTTATTAAACAACATGCTAATACTAGTATTATTAGATAAAGGAGCAAGTGCAAACGTTATAGGATCAGACATGGCTAAACAATTAAACTTATTAGATAAAATAGACACAACCAAAAAGTCAACTGCAATCTTACCAGGAGGACAGACTATAAAGAATCTTGGACAAATAAAAGCGATATTTCAAGTAAAAAATATCAAGATAAGTCTGAAAGTATTAATCTTAAAAGGAGATCAAGCATATATGCTCTTATCAGAAGTAGATCAAGATAGATTAAATATTACCAAAGATAGGAATAATAAAATAGCTTGAATCAATGGTCGAGTAATATCATATCAAGATATTTCTCCAAAACAATCACAAAGGTTATTAGGATTAAACCTTAATTCTGCTAATGGTAAACCCTCTCACACCTTGAAAAGAGAAGAGTCTACCCATATATCACGTGACAAAAATATTAGACCACTCGCAACTGTCACACCTAGTTACCTCGCTCGAAAGGCTAAAGATACATTTCAGTTAAGTGAGAAAAAACACCATAAAGGTGCCCAACATGTCAGTAAAACCGAACCGTTAATCAACAAACATGTTAGGAAATAAATTGAACCACATACTGACCGTTAGACCTGTTATTCACTAACATTCATTCCGAGGCCCAACGTGTTAATAAAAAAGACCCACCAAAGATTGTTATGCCCATCAATCATAAAATTAATAAATCTATCAGCAAAGATAAGAGTGAATCAACTGTAAAAGTTACTAAAGAAGTATTAAAAGAATACTTAAATACTATCAAAAAGTATCTAGTACGAAAACCAAAAGCAAATATCCAAAAACCATCATCACAGGTTACTAACAAAATTAATTGGGTAACAAAGAAGTATAAACCCAAAGAGAATCAAAAGTTTATTAAAAGCATATTACCACAAACTTTTGAAGAACAATTAAAGGAACTTAAACAACAAGTTTATTTAAATAGACAACGAAAGCATTTAATAGGAGTAACTATAGATAGAATATGAACAAAAATAGTAACTACAATAGTAACAACACAATCAAATATCCTTCAAATATTTCTAAAATATCAAGAGACAAAAGATATTCTGAAATACGAAGCATTGAAAATGGCAATGCATGATAAAAAAGCAGATAAAGAAATAATAGAAGGAAACAAAAATATAGGTATAAAAATGGTACTACATACAACACTTGGACTATATATCAATGATCAATTATATAGAAATAATAAGATCAATTGGAAAGTAAATAGAATAATAGAAGAATGCGCGCATGCAGAGACAATGAATATTAAATGGGCTACCCTACACTTAGGAACAAAAGATAGAAGACAATGATCAGACGTGATCGATAATGTCAACTATATTCTAGAAAAGATACAACCAATGGAGATAGGAATCTTATTAGAAAACAGTGCATCTAACAACTGTTTTGGTGCAATAGTTGCTGACCTCATGGATATATTGGATAGTATAAAGCAAGAATTAAGGTACAAAGACAAAAGAAGGCAACAAAAGCAAATAGGTATTTGCTTCGATACACAGCATTTCTATACTGCAGAATGTGGAAAAATGGTACATGAATACAGAAATATATTATATATATACAGAAAGAAAATAATAATGATACATATCAACAATAATCCGCCAGAATGTATCTTTGAAAAAGGAATGGATAGATATGCACATTTATTGGATTCAACCAGCACTATATCACAAGAAGTCTATCAAATGATAGCTCAGCACAAAGAGATCTGTGCGATGATATTAGAAATGCCAAGTACTGAAATTGAAGATCAACTAGCACAAATATAATAAGTACAAAAACTTAAAGAATATGCAAATAATCTACTACCAAAAATAGATAGAAAAAAGGAAAAATGGTCAAAAGAAGTTGACCAAAAGAAAGATGATAATATTATACCAATAATTGGTTCAGGAAATTACGGAACCTATAAAGATCCAGAAATAGTTGACTTAGCAGAGCAACTAGGACGAATGACAATAGGACCAGCAAATAAAAAACTGCTTGATAAGGATCAACAACAACTTAACAATAAAATGTTAGAAGAAACAATTGAAACAATAAATCAATTTGAAACTGATATGTTTCCAGACGCAAGAACCAGTAAAAAAGAAGGAACTGCAAATATAAAACCACAAACAATAATTAGAACTAAACTTAATAATTAGGAACAAATGTTAAAAAGCAAAGATCAGTTAAAAGATCTGAAAATAGAAGAGAAATTTGATCAATTAAAGGCGAGATTGAATCAAATTCAACAAACTTATAATTACACTGCTGCACTAACAGATGATCAATTAGAAAAACATTTAGCAATGCAACAAAAAGTAACCATAGGGTTAACACTAAAATTAACAGAAACAAAAAGAGAATATATATTTGAAATGATAAATAACATTTCAAAAAGAAATGTCGCATCTATATTTGCATTAAGAGGTGCTATAGACGACATGCTTGAAGAATATAAAGAGACACTAACTTAGCAATCACTATAACTACTGAACAGTTTAAAATGATGGAACCATAGACGCAAAGAGAAGTGATGAATAAATTATTATTAGGAGCTAATAATGCAAAAAGTGAAGAAGCAAGACAAACTATTCAAGCAAAGTATAGAGAATTGCTTGAAGAACAAGTAAAGTCACAAGATCAAATGATAATTAACGAAAATATAAAATTACAATTATCAAAAAATCAGTCCAATGTACGAGGAAAGAAAAAACCAGGAAGGTTACAATTACCTGAAGCAGATTATAGAGAAAAATACATATTTCCGAGATCACCAAGATCATCAAAATCGCAAAAATCATCTGAAAATGATAAAAACTCTCTAGAATCTAATCAAACATTAGATAGTAATGAATCCTTAACATAAACAACATGATGGAAAAAGAGATTAGAACCTTTATCTCCAAAAAATTGGAAAATAGAAAACTTCACAGGGAGAAGCTCAACACATATACATAGCTCTAAAAGACCATCAAGTCTATGAAATTCTATAGACTTGACAAATAATCCAATTAATAAAGATAGTATTATTGGAATAAATGGAAATCAAGTGAGAATTGATAGACCATTAACACCAAAAAATGATTACCAACAACCAATAAGAAGTAACATGCCGATAAAAGAAGAATATAAATCTCAAAAGGAGAGAAAGAGTAAACACACCATTACCACAACCATAGAGAAAATATCAAAAACAGTATACACCATCAGTAACAAATACTGAAAAAAGTGAACAGGAAGAACAAGAAATATCTCAAAATATTCAAAGAGCCTTTAACACAGAAGATTATATACAACAACCAAAACCAAGACCAATACCAGTACACTCAAGATTTCAAAGAAGGGAATATACAACATATATGCCAGAAGCATGGGAACAATCATTACCTTTATATCAAAGTGAACCTCAGCAATAAGAAAAACCTATTGGAATAAGAGCACTATCAGTAACAGATGATGAATTAAATGATGACAAAAAAGCATTTCTAAAAGAAATGGCTAAAGAAGCTAATGAATTAGCAAGAGATAAAAGTAATATTAATAGTGACAATGAATCAACTTTATATATACGATTAAACTATATATACCCTGTAAAAAGAAACAAGATAATACCTACTGTATTATTAAATACAAAAAGGGATGATCAAATACATAGTGCACAACATATTGTATTACCAAAATACACAATATTGGCAGTAAAAATTAGAAAATCTATTAAAAATGGATATATAGGTACCCCTGAATATCTAGCTAAAAAAGAAGTAGCCATTCAACCAGGAATAGCTAATGGAGAATATATTCTAGTAGCAAATTATTCAGATAAAGATATCCAAATAAGTAAAGATCAACATATTAGAAATGTTGAAATATTAGAAAAATCACCTAAAATTTTTTTTCATAAAATTTAAGTATTAAAGACGAAAGAAATAAACTGGGAAGATCCTAAAGAAGCAACTAAAGAAAGAATAGAAATTCTAAAAAAGAATTGTGGTCCAGAAATATAGAAGCAACTAGGAGATATATTAGTAAAATATATCGATTGCTTTAGAGAGAAACCTGAACCTGAAACTAGTGTAAAACCAGAAGTAATTCTGAAAATAGAATTAAAACTAAAAACACCAAAAAATGAAATACCAGAAACTGATAAAAGACAACAAGTAATTAAATACTTAGAAGACGAATTAAAAGTGATAAAAACTTTATTAGATGATTTAGTAAAAAATAAAATAGTATATCCAGCACAATCAGAATAGGGTGCAAATGTGTTAGTAATAACCAAGAAAGATGGCACAAAAAAGATAGCTATAGATTATAGAGACTTAAATAAACATTTAAAACAGTTTAAACAACCTCTTTCTGATATACATCAGATGCTACAAAAAATAGCAGCACATAAAATATATACGACTATAGATTTAAAATCGGTATACTGGCAACTACTAATGCAAGAAAATAGTAAAAAATATACAGCAAGTATATTTGGAAAGTTTGGAACTTTTAAGTGGAAGAACTTACCTTTTGGGATAAGTACAGCCCCAGCATACTTGATAGCTGCAGTAAATAAACTCCTTTCAAAATTCAATTGGATTTTGATATATATGGATGATATAACTATTGTAGCAAACTCTATTAAAGAAATGCAAGACTAATGAGAACATTAAAAGAGCTCAAAAAAGGGGGCCTAAAACTTAAACCATCCAAATGTGAGTTCTGTGTTGACAAAACAACAATACTTAATCATGAAGTAGAATTCGGTAAGATATAGAAAAACGCATTGAAAAGCAAGGAAATAAACAAATTCAAGATTCCAACTTCTAAAAAAGAAGTACAATCATTCCTAGGGTTTATGAATTATTTCAGACCATATATATATGATTTTGAAAAAATAGCAGATCCCTTGTATAAATTAACAGGCAATAAAGAGTTTTAATAGGATGAAGAATGTACAAAAGTATTTGAACAACTTAAGAAAAAAATGAAAAGAGAATTAGCTCTATTATTTCCAGACCCAAATCAACTATTCTTTATAGAATATGATGCTTCACAAGAAGCTATAGCTGCAATTCTATATCAAAAAGATTCTAATTGGCAACATTATAAAAAGTCGAAACAAGAATTATTCAAAGAAGAATTTAGAGATTATTCTAAACCAATCAGGTCAGGAAGACAAATAATTGAAATAGACTCAGTGGGATTAAATGAATCCCAAAGCTGTTGGCCTGCTACACAAAGAGAATTATATGCTATATATGTATTCTTGAATAAATAAAGACATTACATTGGAATACAACAAATATATATTTATACAGATTCAACTGAAATATCATCTACTAAATCAGTGAAAAGCTGTATCAATCGAACAATGATAAATTAGATTTTACAGTTACAAGAATACAATTATATTATACATAGGATAGTAGGAGCAGAAAATCATGCTGCTGACTATTTATTTAGAGAAACAACCGATGAATTACAAAAATTAGAAAAGGAAAAAGAAGTACTAAAAGAATTAAATAAAGAGGAAAAGGTTAAATTAAATAAAAAATTAAAAGATATCCTTGATCCTAAACAAGAATCAAAGAAAGGAAGGATTCTAAGACAAAAATTAGAAAATGATCTAGCCAAAGCTATAAGAGAAAATTAGAGAGATGGAATACTATCAACATTGATAAAGAAAAATTATTCTTGAAAAAGCAATAGCTACCAATCACTACCAATATCAGAACAAATAGAATCATTACCAAAATGATCAAATGATAAAAAATTATTACTACAACAACAATCGCTAGGAGGATTACCACAAATACAATATGAATAAACTGAAAATTGATCATAACTATCTTGAAGATATTCACAAGAAAATTTTTTATCAGAAACATCAACTTCAGAGTTATCGGAATAACCAAATTCTACAAAAGGCTTTTGATCTAAGTAGGAAGCTAAAATAGATATAAGAAGTTAGTAAAATTCGACCAACATACATCACCGACCAGAGCTGTGAGTTGGACACAGTTAGTCTTTCTAACTACTCCGGTTTGGCAGTGCATGATAATTCAATAAAGACTAATCCTTACCAATAATGGATTCCACTTGAATATCCAGTTTATCATTATAAGCATTTGAAGAACTTGAAGAATCGATAATAGGAGAAAAGAAACTATCATCATCACTGCTATTTAAGCCTGAAAGAGAATCAAAATATTCGGGCACAAATGGTAAAACTCCCGGAGCCACTGGATAATGAGTATCCAAGAAGTTTCGATACAATAAACCAATTTCCTCAAATCCTTCAGAAGTCCAAAGATACAATATGAAAGACTCAAGTACTTCATAATGAGACTCTGAGAACTCCAAAAGAAGTCTATAAAAATCTAACCACTCGTCACTATATTGATAATCATTATCATAGGATGACAAATTCCTATGGAAGCTGGACGAAGACATAATAGATTACAAATCGGTTGATAAATATGTAATACAACGAAATTATATGAAAAGCCTAAAAAGTAGAAATGGTACAATAATCCAAATAATAGGGATGAAATAAATTGCTTAGTAATAAAAACACAGATAACGTATATATTCAGAAAATAGACATTTAAAGTTATAAAAAGAATAAGAATTTGAAGAAGTAGAAGGCAAAAAACACTCCAATATATAGTTGACACTCTCTATACCAAATTGCATGTTCTGGGGGTTTTTGTTTGATATAAAGTGAGTTCGCTTTATACAGTTCGCTTTTTATACTGAACCATTCAGTATAAGTAGCAAACCAATAAAATTATATACAGTCGACTCTGTATATACCAAACTCCATGTTCGGTACAGAGTAAGTTCATTAGTTCATTATATAAATTTTCTCTTCATATACTGAACTGTTCGGTATATAAATCTAGCCAATAAAATCTCTCTCAAACTCAAAAAAATCCAGAAATTTATTTGAAATTTTGGTTCACTCTTGCTCGTCTTTTACGTTTGTTCATTTTCTTTCAGAATATTTCGGATCAAATTACTTTATAGACATATGTATCTGTGAAATCATACAATAATTTATTACATCGAAATATATATACATAGTCTTGGGCTGGTAAAGATAAGTTCAGATGCGGTATATAAAGATTTACTATTTAAGTTTGGTATAGCAAGCCTAAATTATTATAAAAAAACCATTCTGCCAAATCTGGTTTGTTATAGACTGATTTCGGTATAGGCAGGTTCGATATATCCAGAGTCGACTGTATAATGAACGATATTATAATAATTTACTTCATTTTATTGCAAATTAGTCAAGTATACTTCCTACACGAAATTACCAAGTTAGGTTTATCAAAAACCATACAAATAGAATACTACCACACAAGAGTAATACCACCAAAACTTGTGAATGAAATCTTTAATCAAGAAAGATTAGATTTTATTAATGAATACGATAACTGAAAAATGCCAAGAAAATGCCAAGAAAATTCCCACACTCATTGAAATATAGAACATCTTGAACAACGAAAACAAATGTATTCAATATTTACAAGATAAAAGATATATCTATAAAAGTCTAAATTGCCCAAAGTGCAACAGACTGATGAAACTTAGCAACAAAATGTTTAAATGCAATCACAGGAATTGTTTAAAGGTACAATCATTGATGACTAATTCATGGTTTGAAGGAGATAAGTTATTAGTAAACTTTACTCTCTTGATTTACTATTTTTGGCTAAATAAGGTACCTGTGACGTCAATCGTGACAATCACAGGACGATCTACACAAACAGTAAGTTATCATATAAACAATATTAGAAATCTGATTAATTCACACTTGGCAGAAACAAAACAAAAGATAGGAGGACCAATATCATTGTAGAATGCAATAAATCTAAATTTGGAAAAGTCAAATACCACTGCAGATGATTCCAAGAAGGCATATGGGTATTTGGAGCTATAGAATATACAACTGAAAAATGAATATTTGTAATAGTCATACCAGATAGAAAAGAAGCAATATTACTAAAAGTAATATGAGATAATGTTGAAAAAGGATCAATTATTTACTCAGATTGTTTCAAGTCTTATCAAAATATTATGAGTAAGCTTGAATACAAATATCAAACTGTAAACCATTCACAAAACTTCGTAGACCCTGAGACAGATGCTTATACAAACACTATCAAAGGATCCTGGAATGGAATAAAATTACAAATACCAGCACGTAATAGAAACACTAATAACATTGAACCATGTTTATCAGAATATATTTGGTACAAACAAAACAAAGATAAGCCCTGGCAAGCATTACTAGAATGCATTGCACAAGAATTATTAATTGAAGCAAGTGATCAAGAATCTGAAACGAAAGATACAGATAAACCAGAATTGGAAATAGAAGAATCAAAACAATTCTGAAAATCAAAACAACCCTAAAAATATAAATAACCCTAAAAATTGAGACTCTAGAAGCTTCACCACTAGATGGCTCAATCAAACAAAGAAATAGCAAAGGAACAACAAAAATACAATACTAAACTCTAGATCAAAGGAGTGATCATTGACCTACAAAATTATCTCGCAAAAAGAACTACTTCTAAAAATAACCAACTTCTCGAAGTAATAGTCAATTACAAAACTAGAAAATGAGAAAAAACTACTAATTCTACAGTAGAAGAAAGAAGAAATTGCCTAGTAACCAACAAAGCAATAAACCAACTGCTAGAAAATATACAAGAATTAGCAATCAATTTGAATATAAAACCAAATAATAATACCACTTATTTTGGAATAATTAACCAAATTTACCAATCTAATAATTATCAAGACCTTTATTTCATCAAGCAGGAACTTGAACAACAATACAACGTATGAACCAACAATGGATTCCTTATAAACAATGGATAAAACAACAGTAATGGATTACCAAAATCAAACTAACAACGAACTGTCATTGCAACCAATATTGGCTAACAATGACATAACTGAAAATGAAAATCAAACAACTATGGATAAACAAAAAGACCCAGAAGCAATTTGCACAATATGTAAAGGACAACATGGACTTAGGTATTGCCCTAAACATGTTTGCTGCCACTGCAAACTTATTAGACATTCAAAACAAAACTGTATACTCCTTGAATACACAACTTGTAAACAACAAGGACACACTAGTGTAGAATGTGGAAAAGCATGTAAAAAATGCAATGAATGACATATACATAGAACTGACTGTCCACTAGTATATAACCGAAAGATATATTGGAAACATAAAGAAATTTTGGAACAACAATGACAAAATAAAACATGTTCTTTCTGTCAACAAAAAGGACATAGTAAAGGAGAATATAACATACTAAAAATGTTTGAAGCTAACAAAAAGATTCAATGTGAATGTGAATATAAAATTGTTCAACAAACCAGATTTGCAACTAGCATAAAGCAATGAGTATACCACTGTTGTAATTGCAAATTCTCTGAAACTAAAGAAACCATTAACCCAGTAGTAATTCTTAGGGGACAAGACAAATTATATTGCTACAAATGCTAATTTGAAGTAGCAAAATTATCACAACACAAAGATCCACAAAGAATTGAAATCTTTAAACGACTAGATAAAAAAAACATTATTCAACAATGTCAATTCTGTAAAAGAACAAATTTAAAAAGAAAAATGTTCTTTGAAGATATTACACCTTTTTGTAGTAATGAAGAAAAATACAGATGACAAGTATATACCAATCTTAAATATAATCCAAATTATAAATTAGAGAAAAGAATACACCACTACTGTTATTCAACAAAATCTCGATGATCTTAACATATCAAAAATATATCGAATATAAGATATATACTGAAGAGGAATTAAAAGAAAAATTTCTAACTAAACAAGAAGCTCTACGATATTTTGAAGAAGATCTGTACAGCAAAAGTTCAAACTAGTATAAGGAAAACTTTAAAGACTTAGAAAAAGCAATTGAAGAATCTTATAATCAATATTTAAACAAAGTCAAAGAATCGTTAGAAGTACATGAAAACTTAGAAAAGCACTATTCGAATGAATATCTATACTGTAATGGATACTTAACACCAATCAATATTAACAATAATAATGAATAGACCAATAATAACTTTGTAGTAGTCTTTGAAGAAGAAGATAGAGATGGCCAAATAATCGAAGTAGAACAAACCTACTGTACACAACATTGCTATGATAAAGAAAATAATCATTTATAATATTGCAACAATAAACATGAATTGGAATTATCTGAAGAATTAACAGGTTAATATGCAATTATTGTTATGAGGAACAATTTCCAAAATTGCAACCTCAAGAAATAAAAAGAAGAACACCAACACCAGAACCGGTAGATAAAAAACAACAAAGAACGGTATCACTGTTACCAACCAAACAATATATCGAAAAATGGTATATTTTTTAAGAATAGAATTATGGATGCAAAATATGTAAAGAATGCGATCATCATTCACACAAATATTGCACCCAATGCAATAAAATATATGATGGATTCTATAAAGAATATACATGTTACAACCAAAACATAACTATTAAAGAACCATCACCAAAACCAGAAGAAATTATTACTACTGACCAAAGAATAGAAAGATTAGAACAAATCATACTTAACCAATCAGAACAGATTAATGAATTAAGAAACCTCATTGAATTCAGAAATACACAATACTGGACCCTATTAAATAAAATATGATATTTCCAAGATAAAATATCGACAGCAATCTCAAACGATTACAACTAATATTATAGACCAGAAGACTGGCTACAAGAAAAACTTTTATCAGAACATGAAGAATTCACCAATACTGTTTACAAAATCAGTAATGAATATAACATTATTGAAAGAGTAATAACAAGAGAAAAAAGTTGAGGAAAATCATTAACACCACGACCAATTACTAATCAGGAAGAAGGATATAGTAAAGAAGTACTAATGATAATTGTCGATAAACAACCATCTGACAAATAGATAGTTAAATTAATAATTAATAATTTGTAATAAAAGAGAGGACATTCCATGTAATACTTATTTGAATACAGAAGATACTCATAATAAATATTATAGTATTTACCCAAAATAGGGAAGGAAATGACTGTGGTATGCGAGGAAGGGGTGTACACATGAGATCACAACAAATTATCTGTATAACAAATAACGTCAAAACATGTATTAGTAATATCCTTCTTATCATAAACAAACCAAATTTTAGAATTAGTAATTCTCATCTATCTTATGAATAAAACAAAAACAAACCTTTGATTAGAAATCAAGTTAGCAATGACAAGATTAATAATTACAGTAGTAGACTACCAACTCGAAAACTATTTAAACACCTTTGATCAACTCAAATCAAAAACCTCACTCATCATGAGTAAAAGAATAATGATCTTGTTATAAAAACACCGATCAACCTTAAATAATCCAAGAAATAATCAATTATATTACTTGGACAACACTACAAATATTGACCAAATAATTAACTGAAGAAGAGATATTTTATCTTCTTTTCACTAACCTTGATCAATATTAATGACAACAAACTTCGTTGAACAACTTGAAGATAGCAAAACGACTCTAAGAAATATTACTGCTTTTGAATTAACAGGAATCAAAAGTCTATTAGCAAACTTATTAAATACTGCATTATTACAAATTGATAACGATCAACTATATCTATTAGCTAAAGCCATATTATGATATTATATACAAGCTTTACCAACAAGTAAATTAGTTCAAGAAATTCAAGATTTATTAACTAAACCAAAACCAATATCTTTTTAAGACCAAGCCGATTACGCTATAACAATTAATCAAATAATTGGAAAAACCAGAGACAGCATTGACATATTATTACCATACTTAGACCTTAATGAGTAAAAGAAGACCTACTTTAATTGAAAGAACTGACAAAGAAGTATTAGAACAAATAAGATTATATCTTATACAAATACTTCAATATACACAGAAAAGATTTAACTATAAAACTGAGTTAATAAAACAAAACTTAACAGAAACAGAATACCAATTCTTAATTGGTGATCCACCAGTCAACCAGAGAATAATCATAGTAAAATGTGACTTAAATTACTTATAAAAATTGGAGGTCTCCAAATGTGGCGTGCACGCATCTAAAACTTTTTTTATACCAAGTTAATTACTTTTCTAACTTAAGAGACTTTTGTAGAGCTTGTCAAGACACATCTAATGGTGGTTATAGCGTCAAAATCAGTTTGGTGGGTGCCGAGATATCTTTAAAAAATGTTTCTTTTACTATATAAACTTCTTTGCAAACAATACTATTGTTTGCAAAGAAGTTTATATAGTAAAGGAAATGTTTTTTAAAGATATTTTGACACCTACAGGCCAATTTTGACATTCTAACCACTATTAGATATGCTTTGACAAGCTTCACAAAAGTTTTTTAAGTCAGAAAAGTAATTAGTTTAGTATAAAAAAAAGTTTTAGATTTATGCATACACATTTGCAAACTTCCAATTTCTATAAGTAATTTGAGTTATATTTTACTATAATCACTCTCTGGTTGACTTATGGATTACCAATTAAGGATTCTAAGAAAAATAAATAGTTGTTATAACAGATCACATTGGGTAAATAGTCTAGTAAGTTTTTATTAAATTTAAGTATTACACTATAAGAATATAATATAATTTGTATAATAGTTATTTAATAATTTACAAAATAAAGACTACATTGCTTAAATATATATATATATATTGTGCCTCATATTAGTTTTAGTGTTAGATGCAATCTGACATATCTCAGATGCCAATTTTCAGGTGATGCATATCACCTGTTGATTGGTTATCTAAAGTACATAAGTTGTATCTGATGCAAGAGTATCTTCAAAGGTTCTCAACAAAAAATATAATAATGATAACATCATAATAAATGATAATGTTATAATGAATAATAACATCATAATAAGTAAGAATATAAAAAAAGCCTTTGCTCTAATTTTGTCTTCTTTTGATATTTTATCTGTAAAGTTATTGGCATTTTCATAAATATTAGTTTTATATCTCTTCTGCTTTAATGTTAGTATTACTTTTCTTTAGTATTCAATACTAGAATTCCATCTTTTATATTTGATATTAATATTATACTTTTATATTTTGCTTGATATTAAATATTGGCTTGGTGTTACTAATTTTTTTTTATAATTGGTATTGGCTTACATTGGTGCTTATTAACTTCTCTTTTTATATTTAGCTTTACATTTAGAGTTAGTTTAATTGTTTCATATCTACTAATCATTCTTTTAATTCCTCTTTTTATATTTGGCATTGGCTTAATTGTCTAGTACTACTTTATTCTATTACTTTGGCATGATATTTTTTTTTTAATTGTATCACTTGGTTGCAACATTTTTTTTTTTTAATAGTATTACTTTGATATAATATATTTTTTTTTAATAATATTACTTTGTTGGTCTCTTTTTTTTTTTTAATAGCATTACTTTGTCTTTTTTTTTTAATAGTGCTATTTGTTATAACATTTTTTTTTATCTTAGCATCTATTTTTGATCTTATATATTCTATATCTTTGATTTTGTCCTTGCTTAAATTAGATATTAATATTACTCTGGTCTTTGTTTAATATTGCTTTATTTCCCAGTATTGACTTTAACTTTAACCTTGGTACCTTTACTATTTGTATAAATAGAATATACATTTACTAGTAGAAATACTCTCAACCAAATTGTAGAAAAGTATATAATTAATCTTCTAAAGCCTAAACAAAAAAAACTTTAATAAATAATAAACTTTTGAACCAAATAAAGGCTATTTTATTAAACCCAAAAAATATCTTTTTTTGTAACAAAAATACAAGATCCTGGACCAAAAAAAAATTTAGACTTAAAGAAATTATACCAGAAAACTAAAAGTAATTGTAATAGCCACAAATAATTCTATGCTTATTGTAGAAAAATTTTATAAGATTCTATATCAGACAGAAACAAATATGAAAGTCAATTCACAAAAAATGAGAATATATTAAGCAAGGAATCATTAAGGATTTGTAAATAATTATACTGCATGTGTGGCAAAAAAACTAGTATTTTACCTTCTGGTTGCAAAACCAATCATCACAAAACATTTTTTGTTCTCTTTATAGGTGATATTATATTTTTTGAAGTTAAATTACTATAAATTAATTTTTTTTTTAAATTGTACTTTTATTATACAGATAGATCTGATCAACCTATTCTATATCTCAAACAGAGAATTTAAGTTATGTATTATGTAAGAGACTACTTTAGCAGGTTCTCATAGGCCTAAACATTAACATCCAAGAGACTGATTGAAGTCATATCATTTCTTTTTGATTTATTTCATATGATTTGATCTTTCCAACTATTTTACATTTAAATAATGGCAAAGAATTTGTTATAAAAATTATTAAAGAATTAATCAAGCTATGGCTATTAGTAAAGATTATTAATAGATGTTCTTGGCATCCCCAATCACAAGATCTTGTTGAACATGCTAATGATATCTTGAAACAAAAGCTAGAAAAATAAAGAGAAACAACTAGTCGAAGCTACTAGTTATTTGGTTTGAGGTTCATTGTTGTAGCAATGAACAATTCTTGATATAAGTTGTATAAAAAAACTTTCTACAAACTAGTCTACAGTAACAAGCTCTGTGGCAATTGTTCTTTTATTAATAAACTTTTTGCAAATAATATTTTTGACAAAAAGGCAGTTCCGAATATAATTGAAATCTCTAATAATAATGAAATAGACTTGAATGATAACATAACTGGTATTAAAATAATAAATATTTATTTTAAACTTTTATAATTTTTTAATTTAATTTTTTATTTTGTTTTTTATAATGTTTAAGTGATCCTGCCTTTATTCATATAAGCTATTATATAATTCATATACATGAATATACTAAATCTTTACAACTTGTAGCTCTAACTCAATAAAAACTCACCAGGTTAAACCCAATGCGACCTGCTATAACAACTATTAGTTTCACTCAAAATCTAAAACTTACTTCAGATTTTGATTGTCAAAACGATACCTCTTCGATCATTGACAAGCTGTTATATACTGTGTCAGAATCTCTTTTTTCTCTTCTAATTCTTCCTTCTTTTTAAAGGGCACAAGACAAAAGGTGAAATTTTTTAAGAAAAAAATACGAAAACGACCAGAAAAAGAAAAAACAGAAAAAAAAAAGAAACACTAATTGCGAAAAAAAAAACATAAAAAGAAATCTAAAACCTTGAAGGCACTATTGTAACTCGTGCATGGCTAATAAAAATTATATACCAAATGCAACATTTGTATATCTTTACTATAAAGCTTCGCCTTAATATTAAATTTACTTTCTGACCTTCCCATCAACTTCAGATAGCTCTATTGCCTGAGAGTTCTCAGGCTGAGTCCCATGAAGTAGCATCATATTTGTCTGTAAACAAACATATGATTGCATTTTGCTAATCCGTCCGAATTTGAGAAGTAAACAATGCCAATTTTTTGGAAAGATAAGCCAAATCCCCACTTTTTATCAAAATTTTTTGAAAGACTGACAGGAGGATGAGAAAGAGTAAAGAGAAACTACTTGACTAGTTAAAAAGAGTGTAGCTTAAGAAAAATATATAACTTGTTGTACCCCTAGGTTCCAGAAAGACTTTGCAATTTTGTCAACAGAACTTTAGTTTTACTAAAATTTGTACAGTTTGGAGTGCTAGCTACCTTTCCCTCCTTCATATGTTTTGCTTCTGGCTTGCATGCCAAATATAAGTTGGAGTCTTCCAAGTTAGATTAACTGTTATTCCCTAAAAACCAAAGCTAAAATCTTTTTTAGAACTATAGTCTACAAAGTTTCATTAATGAAGTCCTGCCTACTAGAATTAATAGTACTTGCCAAAAGTGCTACCTATCTTTTTCTCTTGACTAGGCTTCTGGCTTGCATGCTGAATATTAGCGAGGAGTCCCTAGAGCTAGTTAACCTCTTCTAAAAAACTGCTACTGTAGTCTACTCAACTCTCCAACAGAGTTTTTCTATTTTTTTTTAGTCAGGAAAATTGGTTCAAGTAATCATTGAGACTTTATTTTGTTTTTATTTTTTTAATAAATATTAATATTACTATTAATTTATAAAAGTTTTGCCTGATAATTTTAATTATCCGGCAGCCTATTATGATTGGGCATACAAAATAACTTGAGTTATTTTGCAATTGTTTTTAATATAAAAAAACCAATAACTCAAGCTATTTGGCAGTCTACGACTGCCAAAAAACTTAAATTATTAATTTTTTATATTAAAAACAACTGCAAAATAAACTCAAATCATTTTGTATGCCTTATTGTTATAAAATACTGGATAATACTGTTATTGAATGCGAAGCACCAATAACTTTCATATCTGGCAATAAAATTTAATATTCAGCTTCTGGGTTCCTTTAGAACCCAGGGCTGATATATTAAAATACAGCCAGATACTCAAATTATTTTTCTGGAAAATAATTATCATATAATCTATAAGATCACATGAAATCATTTATTCAGAAAAATAATATATAGTTATTGCATACGAAGTATGCAATAACGGTTTTATTTTATGCTTTACTATCTCAGATTTATGAAATAGTTCAATTATTTTATCATTTAAAAATATCATAAAATAATTGATTTATTTTATAAACTAATTATAGTGAAGTATTAAATAATTCTTGTTATTGAATGCTTCATATCCAATAACTCTATATAATCTAGAACAATAATCCAATTGTATTAGTTTATTAGCTCTATCTAATAATCATATTGATCTTTTATCTTTATCTAAAAGATCAGTGTCTTTATCTAAAAGTCCTGTATTTTTGTCTAATAACTATGTTAGTTGTCTGAAACTAGTATCTAACTATAGTAGTTATAATATGCCTAATAACAATACTGACTATTCAGTATACTATTTAATAATAATTTTTTTATTAGTACCTTTGCCTAATAACCTTAGTAGTCATTAGATATCTTTATCTAATAACTATAGTAGTTGTTTAGTACTTTTGCTTAATAATTATAGTAATTATATTATACTTCCGATAATAATGTAGTATTTGATTATTTTGTATTTCTAATAATTTTTTTTATTAGTGTTCATATTGGTGGATTTTAAAATTTATTATTAAAATATTTAATAGTAAATAACTTTGGATACACTAATCCGTTTTCACCAAAACAATTACTAAAAATTTCATCTGAATGAAACGATTCTAATAGATACAAAATTATCAAAATCTAATTACAGGATCCTGATATCTTTAATGATTTGTTTTACTTCGAGTATTTTAGAATTGGTTTAACCAATTTTAAAACACCTAAAGCAATGCAAATCTCTATCGATCTTGGGGTTCTATAATTGGATTTTGACAATTTTGTATCTATTAGAACCATTTCAATGAGATGAACATTTTGGTAAGTGTTTCATTGAAAATAGATTAGTAGATCAAAAGTTATTTACTGTTAAATATTTTTAAAATTTTTAATAATAAATTTTAAAAATCTGCTAATATGCTTTGCCCAATAACTACGATAGCTATCTGATATTTTCGCCAATAAATTTAGTATTACCAAATAACTATAGTAGTTATATTGTACTTTTATACAATAATAATTTAGCTATCTAATAACAATTTTTTTTATCTAGTACCTTTGTCTAATAGCTATATTGGTTGTCTAATACCTTTGCCTAATAACTATGTTAGTTATTTAGTGCTTTTGCTTATAAAAAATCTAGTATTTCTTCCTAATAACTATAGTAGTTATATTATGCTTTTGCTACCAATTTTGATTATCTAGTATATTATATAATAACAATTTTTTTATTTAGTGCCTTTATCTAATAACCATAGTAGCTATCCAGCACCTTTGTCTAATAGCTATAATTATAATAATTATACTGTACTTTCATCTAATAATAATACTTTGATTATTTAGTATATTAACAATTTTTTATCTAATGCCTTCATCTAATAAACATGATAGTTTTCTGGTACCTTCATCCTAAACTATAGTAATTATAGTACTTTTGTTTAATAATAGTATTTTGATTATTTGTATATTATCTAATACTTTTTTTGTTTAATGCTTTTGTCTGATAGTCTCGATAGTCTAATGTTTTCATTCATAAATCTAGCATCTTCACCTAATAACTATAGTAATTATATGTGCTTCATACAATAGTAAAGCTTTAATTATTTAGTATGTTATTTAAGAGTAGAGTGTAACTATTTCTGAATTCATATAAAATAGATTACAAATCAACTTTGTGTAATTAACATCATATGATATCATATGATTTATATGTAAACAACACATGATTTGACCAATCATAATTAGCAATTCTTTGTATAACCAGGAGAAAACATATAGCATCCAAGGAAATTTTAGCTATATATAAAGTTAATTTTTTTAAAAACAATATGTATTGTACAACTTTATTATTATAAACAACCAATTTTAAACTATATATTGTATAAATTTTAATACAAATTGGTTAAAATATTAAAAAGTTTCATTAGAAGCACTTTTTTGTTTACTATGTAAAAATTTAATATACTACGTAGATTATATGAAAAGTGATCTATATACACCCTACCCTTAATAATAGTTTTTTTTTTATCTAGTACCTTTGCCCAATAGTCATGTTAGTTGTCTAATGCTTTTGTCTAATAATAATAATAGTTATATTGTGCTTTTGTTTAATAATAATACTTTAATTATTTAGTATGTCATTTAATAATAATTTTTTTATTTAATGTCTTTGCCAATAGTCCCAGTGGTTGTTTAATGCTTTTGCCCAATAGCTATCCCTTAAATTGTAACACAGGCAAATTTGCTTGCGAAGATTTTTACTAATTTTTTTAATATTTAAATTTTTTAATAAAATTTTGAATATTAATTTTAGCTATATA
>CAJVPY010000799.1:0-23175 GCA_910591965.1 Dentiscutata erythropus
CAAAGGTACTTCGGCACTTATTGTATCACATAGTAGTTCAAATAAATAAAAACAGGATCGCTTAAAAAAAAAAAAAACTATAAAATGCTATAATTTTCAAAATTCTACTAATTAATTATAATTTTATACTCTAATAACTCTTGTTTAACATATAAAAATACATTATACCAACATATTTAATTTTATATTTCTTGAAAACTTAAGAGAAGATGCTTAATTTTAAATATTTTGATTAAAAAATTCAAAATTAAGCATCTTTTTTTAATTTTTATAAAATATAAAATTAAATATGCTAGCATAATGTATTTTTATATGCTGAACAAGGTTTGTTAAAGTATAAAAATATAATCAATTAGTGGAATTTTGAGAATCATGGTATTTTTTAGTATTTTTATTAATAAAATTATATAAAATATGATTATCAAACTTTTACTATTTAATTATATCTTTATGTTTTAACAAATCTTGTTCAGCATATAAAATACACTATATTAACATATTTAATTAAAAATTTAAAAGAAGTTGTTTAATTTTGAATTTTTTAATCAAAAATTTAAAATTATGTATTTTTTCTTAAAATTTGAAAGATTATAGTGGTTTAAAAAAATGAAGTGGCTTATTTTTGAGTATAATCCTTGCAAAATGCAAGTAAATTGCTAAAAATAATATATAACATGTATAAAATTGTTGTAATTTGGCAAAATCACTATTTATAACTTATTTTAAAATTAACATCAATTTGCTAAAATTCAAATTTGAACCTCTGACCAAATTTTCTGCAATTTGCTAAAAAAAAAATATGACCTATATCAATCTAAAATAAATTTAATAACAATTTTGATATTAATCTATACCATACCAATTTGGCTGTTATTGCAACTAACCAAATTAATAAATAGGTTTGGTTTAGGGCGACCATTAACCATGTCAACCTTGAATAAATAATAGATGAATTGGATTATAACACATTTTTATTATTATTATTTTTATACTAAATATTATACATCAAAAATTATGTATATAACATAGTCAAAACACTTCGCTAAGTAATATAAATTAAAAAAAATAGTTATTAAAACTTAATATTTATTTCACAAAAAAGTTTTGTTTTTAAAAAAAAATTACAACAGTGCTACAATAATGAATATTACATATAATCTGAAATTTTTAGTTGGTTAATAGAAGTGCGAGGACCTCTGATTTTGCGAATTATTGGGTCTACTCTTTAGATACATTAATACTCTATTGATTACCCTACATGAAAATAAACCTTAATTCAAATACCTAACGCGAGGATCTGATATCGCACCCTAAAAAGAACAATATAAACATATATATATATATATAGACGAAAATTGAAATAACGATGAGTAAAATTTAAAAAATGAATTGATGGATGTATTCACATAAGTCGTTCAACTTTATAAAATTACACAGTTCTTTTTACGTTTTTGCACCGGAGCGGGGCAAAGAACAGCACGAATCGCCTCATCGAATACATTTTTCAGACCTTTTTGTGTAAGGGCAGAACATTCAAGATATCTAACAGCAGATATATCTTTTGCCATTTGTAGCCCTTGAGGGTATGTAATAGGCGATTGAGATTTTTGACGAAGCTTAAGGATTGTTTCCTTATCTTCCCGAAGATCGAGTTTTGTACCAACAAGAATGATGGGAATATTGGGTGCATGATGAGTAATTTCTGGGTACCACTATACATGAAAAACACGACGTATATACATTAGGATACTGAATTCTGTTAAATATAACTATAAACTATAATTTTTTTTGTATAATTATTCATTTATATGAATAAGACCAAGAGCGATTGTTTACCTTGCCCCGAACGTTTTCGAAAGAAGAAGGACTAACCAAGGAGAAGCAAATCAAGAATACATCCGTTTGAGGATATGAAAGAGGTCGCAAACGATCATAATCTTCTTGACCAGCAGTATCCCAAAGGCCAAGATTAATGGGCTTGCCGTCGACCATCACATTTGCGGAGTAATTATCAAATCTGAAGGAGACATGTAAATGAATACATTCCAAGTATTAAACGTTTTAATCAAAGATAGTAATAATTCATACTTACACAGTTGGGATATATTCACCGGGAAATGCATTAGTGGTATAACTAATTAGAAGGCAAGTCTTGCCGACGGCACTATAATAAATTATTGTTATATTAAAAATATGAACTTTCAAAACCAAAAGCTTAATGCATTCAACTTTTATTTCCAAAATAATTAATGTTTGTAAAATTTCATCAACTGATCTCTATGTCACTAAAGGCATATACATCCGTCATCTTAAGTTATCATAGATTCGAGCTCCCTGTTAACTAATTTCGTTTTATCTTTCTGACCTTTATCAGCAGGCAAGAAAAACTCTTGCAAATTCAAATCCATCAAATTTTCAACATTTCAGCTCAAGATGATGGTAAAAATATAGTACATCTGTTCCAGATTTGTTAAATGCGAAAACTTACCCATCGCCAACCACAACACATTTAATGGCTTGCATTTTTCAAAAAACAATTAATGAAGCAGATCTATAAGCTTTTTCAGCGAAAGAAAAATGAACCAGGTTATATGTTTTTTTCTTTTTATGTGGCAAATGAAGGTAAGGAATGAATTGGTTTCTTTCGACTGTGAAGGACTAAGCGTTTAAAACAAAAAAATAGATAGTTTTAAATGGATGCCTGTCGTGCTACGGTTGTGATTAGTTTATGCAGTCGAATTATTGGGCATAGAAATGCATTAAATTTTAAAAGACATTAATAATTATTGATTAAATTTATCCGGCGCAGTATAAAGATTTAATTTATGCGCTAACGCTAGAGAAGAAATATGTTTATTTTGTTGGTACTTTACTTTATATTTTATAATTATCAATCTTAAAATGATTTGTTTTTTGGTTAGTATTAATCTGTACATCATATATAATACGTAACATTATTGAACAATATCGATATTTAGAACCCGGGGCCGAGTTAATATTCTAGGTTTTCTTTTGTATATAGTTTTTTTTTTTAAATATTGCCATATTTATCTCATAAAGGAGAATCTATTTGTACAGTAATACAGTGCACGAGACCAATCAGATTGCGAGGTTGTTACAGTATAGTAAAAGCAGGGCTCGCAAATATATTTATACAGTACGTATTATAAAACTTGCAAAATTTATTAATTATTAATGCCAATTAAAAATTTTTAAACCTAAAATTTTAAAATTAGAATTACAAAATGTTAATTGACAGTTTACAAAAAGAAGAATATATTGCTAAGTTCTTATATACAGTATAACAATTTTATTAGTGAGTTAATAGAAATAAAAAATTTTTTTTTATAACTTTAAAGTATAAGTATTAAATTAAGAATTAGCAAAGTAATGATTTTTGAGTTGAATTCTTCCCAAAAATTTCGGTACGAGGGATCGTTGGTGAGAGTTTGTTGTATTTTATAGTATTTTTATTAATAAAATTATATAAAATACTATGATTCTTATAATTTTACTAATTAATTATAACTTTATGCTCTAAAAATATAGTTGATCTTTAGTATAACTGGGCAATATAGAATTATAATAAGATTATAATATATAAACATAGTGTTTAAGCTAATTTAAACAAATTTGAGATTAGTTAGAGTTAGGTAAGGGCTATAGTATTGTTTATAGTTAGCTCTAAGATTAGGGTTAGAGTTTTTTTATATTATAATCTTATAATATTTCTATATTGCCTAGCTATACTAAAGAAAATACATTATACTAGTATATTTAATTTTATATTTTTTGAAAATCTAAAAGAAAAAACTTAATTTTGAATATTTTGATTAAAAAATTTATTTTATCTTAAATTTTTATAAAATATAAAATTATTAATACTTCTACACTTTTTTTAACAATTATCTAGACCAAAATTTCCCATGAAAGAAAGTCAAGTTTGGATACTGAAGAGTAAAAAAAACCTGTAATAAATAGACAACAAAGCAGTTTTTATAAAAGTTAATCTTTATACTCTTATAGAGACTCCTTTATATATTTGATATACAAGCTAAAAGCGTCTTTATATAAGATAACTGGCTAGAGAAGTATGCCCTTGTATATAAAATTTTGGTGGAGATTATAGTTTTTTTCTGTCAACAAAGTTTTCTGTTGCTAAACAACTGAGAAACAATGAAAAACTTGCTAGTTTTAAGCCACACTTTTTTACTTGGCCAAGTGACTCCTTTCTTACTTACTTTTACTTTTCTGCTAGCCTTTCAAAGTTTTTTTTACAAAAAGTAGAGATTTGGCTTATCCTCTTCAAAAGATTAGCATTGTTTATATCCCAAATTTGGATAAACTCAGTAGAATACAACTATGTGTCTTGTTTATTTGCGAATATGATGCTACTCCATGATCTGAATTGGTATTACCAGTTAATGAGGTATCCAAAGTAGGTCGATAGTCAGATAGTGTATATGTTAAAGCTTGCTTTACATTGAAATATACAATTGTGATAGTTGTTATATAATTTTTACTTTAACTTGGCACAAATTAGAATAGTGCTGTCTTTTTTGTTTTTTTTTGTATATTTTCTTCTATATTTCTCTTTGTATTTGTTTTTGTTTTTTTTTATTTTATTTTTCTTTGTTTTTTCTTTTTCTCCTTTTTTTGTTATATTCATTTTCTTTTTGTTGTTTTTTTTTATTTCCCTCATTTTCTATACCTTTTTGAAGAAGGAAAAATATTAAGAAAAAGGCAATCTTGACAAAGCTAGCAATAAGTTTTTAGTAATTTTTTTGGAGAGTTATCTAGTAAGTTAGATACTAGAAAGGAGTAAATTATTGCTATGGCAGATCACATCTAAGCACCTCTGAGCAGCCGGGTGAGTCTTTATTGAGGAGAAGAAAGAGTTGTTGGCAATAGCTAGGAACTTATGTATTAATTACGCATTCCTTATACAATAAAGGCAGGATTGCCAAATTTAAATATATATATATATATATAATATAAAATTTTTATATACTGAATAAGGTTTATTAGAGTATAAAAATATAATTAGAGTTCTAAAGTTTGAATTTGGTTTGATTTGAGTTTGATTAAACTTCAAATTAAACTAAACTCAAACTCTAAATATTTACTAATTTCAAACTTAAATCAAACTCAAACTTGCTATTTTCAAACTCAAATCAAACTCAAATTTTAATTATAAGTTTGGTTTAAAGTTTACAAACTGTTTAAGTTTGAATTATATAGTGTTTCTATAAACCTGAACTGAACTAAACTGAACTTCAGTTTAGTTATATTTAATATTGAACTTTTATGTTTGTTCAAGTTTAGCATTAAACTTTTAAATCAAGTTTATATGACAAAACTTTCAAATTTAGAGTTTTTTAACTAAACCTTTCTCTTTACTAAGTAAACCTTTTTTTCAACTTCTAATAAATATTGAAAAGAAGTGTTTTGTGATTAAAATAGCAGTTAAAATACAAGATATAAATATTTTTGTCTTTGTAATTATATGTTTTCTTCTTTATATAAATAAAAAAAAGTATATAGTCATGAAAACTAAAATACTAAATATCTAATAATTTACTAGACTGATTTTAATGTTTTAACTACTATTTTGATTGAAAGACACTATTCTATAATTTTACTTAGAAGCTAAAAGTGATTTTATTAAGAAAACTTTTAAAACACAATATTTTTTATAATCTATATCTATACCTATAACTATCTATAACTATATACTAAAAAAATTTGTACATAATTGTCACAGAGTATTCTGGAACTACCATGTATTGGTAGATCTTTCCTAATAATCTTTACTTGCTTTGCTAATATCTTTGAGGACTGTATATCGTACAGGTCCTTCCACCACAGTTGTATACGTTCACACAGGTAATACAGTTTATTCACTAAGAACGAAAGTTATTTTGCAAGCACGAAACTTAACCTAGGCATTTTCCCAATTTGGATCGATGCTCTATATATTATTACTAATCGCTATTCAGTGTCACTGATTATTACATATTATCTCATCAATCAATGTTTTAAACTTTTAATTATTTCCCATGCATAACTCTGAATCACGCCATTCATGCAAATTGGATCATGACCCAATCATGATCCCTTGCACTACTAATATCCGGGACCACGACAATAATGATAACATTTAGATTACCTATATAAATAATTTTTTTAAATTGTATAACCATAAATCGTAAAAATTAGCATGGAGGACTTTCTCATTTTTTTGAAAAAACACAGAGATTATTATAAGGTAGTTAACTAATAAAAAGCTAGCTTTTTGACACGTAATATCATTTTTGTCAAAACAGATAGATAATTGTTAAACAATTAACAGGCATTATTTATATATTATAATTTTCTTCAAAGCAAAATAACCTATATTATAAAAGAATTCAACTATTAATTCACATATTAAAAGCAATTTTACAGTTGTAAAAACTTTATTTAAAAGATTTGATAGCAAATTATGCATTCTTTAATAGTTTTTCTTAAAACCTTATATAATTAATAAAACTATATTATTGTATATATTAAATAACTTCTATTGTGTTAAATATCTTTTAAGAAATATTATAACTTTAAGAAGAGTCTACAAAATTTGAAAATAAAAACTAACAAGTTAATATTATAACTAAAAATAAAAATAAAAATAAAAATAATGACATTGAACTTTGTAAATTGAGCAGTACAATATACTTTTATTACCTTTTACTATATGGTAGATAGTACTTTAACCTTTACCATAGCTACCATAATGTGGCATAATACAAATGATGCAACTTGAGTTTATTGAAAAGACACTCTTTACAAAGCTATTTTATTAGTAAAATATTATATAATTAATTTTTTTTTTTAGGTTTGCTTATACCTAAAAATTCTGGTTTTAGACTATTTTTCTGTATAAATACTTGTATAATATCAATTCTGAAAATCATCAGATTCGAATATCTCCCATGTGTAAAAATCTTATTGGCTTATTTTTAATAAAATAAAGTAATATGATTGACATAAAGATAACACATATTACAGGCGCCTAACCCTCCACAGACGAGGTCGACAATTCGATTATAGCTGGTAGTAATTAATTTAATTAATTATCTCTGTAACTTTCGGGAGCTTTCAAATGCGGAACTCTGTAGCGGTAAGACCATGTGATGTATATATTTGGCTTATAAAGTATTCTTGGAAGAGGCCCCGAGCCATGGAGAAGACTGGGCACTGCATATAACATGGGTCATGAAAGGTTTACTGCAGAAGGCTGTGCGTGTGAATTCACGATTGGCAAGGTAGCACTAACAACTCTAAGGCGGTATTGGGATCTTGATTGGGAGGACAGCTGTATGCGGTATTTCCAGAAGTGGTGAGAGAAGTGGTGAACATAGTAAGGGGCTGTAGTAAGAGGATGGCTTTACCAAATATAGAACACCTCTGGCACAAAGAAACAAGGAAAACCGGCTAAAAGAAACTCCAAAAAGCATGGAAGTAAGCGATCTGGTAGTATGAAAATAAAGACAGGCTAGGGAGTAATAGTTGTACAACCTATATGGAAGTCTATAACAAAATATGGCAGAAGTGCAGTTCCCGGGTCACTGGCTTGTGATAGTGATTAAATAAGGTACATAACTCCCGTCCTAAGGATCTAGACTTCTGTAACACCATACTAATAGAGAGTACTATAAAAGGATCAGTAGCCTAATTTGGTGGTGTACAGCGTAAATACCTGGATCGATGTAAAACATCATCTTAGTTTGGCAACCTAACTGTTTGAGATATAGCTAGGCCCATAAAGTAACTCCTCTAGGGACACCAAACTGGAAGCATGAAGAGCACTAACTTGAAGAACACCAATTTGGAAGTAATACAAGTACCGAATTAGGAGTAATGTGATAAGTGATGAGTGATGGAAATTGGTTGGTGGATATTGTACAGTAGTATATAAGCGGGATATATATGATAAAATAGGTTTGGGAACCATCCGGTGATTTAGTAATTGGTCTGGTTGCAGGGCAATTATTAAGAAGGTAAAATTTCATATAGCAAGTCACACATAGGTACTAAGTTAGTAACTGGGTGAGCCAATATCTTATAATATATTAGAGTGTTGTAATTGTACATGTAATATTTGTAACCAAATACCTTAGTATACTAATAAACGGTATTGGCAAGACTGCCGAATTTAAAAAAAAAATAATAATAATTAAATGAAATATAAGACAAGCGAAAGTCTAAGGTCGTCTATATCACATGATCATTATATTATATAGGCGTACTATATACAACATGTTACTAGTATTTCTGTATTTATTTTACAATATAATAAAAAAAATAAAAAAAAGAGTGTGTTAACAAATGCACTTGGCAGAAGCACTACACCGAATAGATACATCTTGTATAATTGCTACACTAATATTAACCTTAGATTAAAAAAAATTAAAAATAAAAAATAAAATACTTAAAGAAAAATTTGAGAATAAATATTAGCAGATATGTCTTGCAAAATATTATATTATTCACGTGAACTATAGTAGCAACAAAGCAAGAAACTAAGCAATCACGCTCCACAAAATATCAATACCATGCTTAGCTTCTTTAAATCTTGAACATCTTAGAGCTTAGTTAATAAATCTTTTTTTTTTTTTAATTATAAAGGTGTAGCACCCATATTTAGACTTTATTTAATACTTAAATGATTGACATATGATAGTACCAATATATATATATATATTATATCAAGTACTAAGACTAGAACATCAGATATACAAACTATTTATCCACGGCTAAAACCCACCAGAGCCGACCATATTCCCACTATACAGCTGACCTGGATTTTATACATTCCTTTCCAACTGCCAATCAGTATTCACATATCTGCCACGGATTTCCTTATGTCAAGAAAATAATCTACATCTGATGTAACACACAATTTTGATAATATTATATATATATATTGTTATTTTTAGTATAAAAAACTCTTTCTATAAGTAAAATTTCATGCTACGCATTTTTTACTTAGAAATAAAGGCCGATTGTCATAGTAAAATTTTGCGTTATTTATGATTTCTTTATTTTTGGCATTTGTTTAGATTTACGTTAAGATCTGCAAGATTTGCAAGATCCTGCAATTTTTATTGGCTCTGAGCCTAATTTTTGTAGATCCTTAGCCCGGGATTTTTTTGACATAAGAGAATCCATTTGCTACATTATCCACAAACCATTTATCTTCAACTCCCAAATCGGTGTGTACCAGGTAGACGCTTATTGCTTCTAGTTTGGTGTGCCTGTTAGAGAGATTTTCTCTCTCAATCCCTACTTAGCATACTTCCAGAAGTTCGTATCTCAAGCGATGCAGCTGCCTCTACCCAAACAGGTAAGTATCTCAAGTAGTGATTTGGGTTGATTAAAAAATCATGGGCCAGGTCTATTCTAAAAAAGCTCGGGTCGGTTGACCAGGCCGAACTTTTTTGCTAATATAAAATTTTCTAATAAAAATTGGCCTTGATATCTATATTAAACATGTAAAAAGTCATCAGATAGTTTCTTGTCAAATTCTAGTATACTAAAGTTATTTGGCTTTATTCTTTTTTGTCTTTAATTGTAATATGTTAGTATTTTATGTTGATAAATTGTCTTTGCACCTAACATGTCAGACATTTCCATTTCCTATACTAGTTGTTTGTTAATTTATTATCTAAATTAGCATTTAATAAATATATATATATATATATTTTAATAATTAGCTAATTTTTAGCCAATTTTTTAGCCAGTATAAGAGAATCAATTCTAGCACTTCTTTTATCAATTGGCCTGGCCCACAAAAATGCAGGCTAAGGGTCAACCTGCCTATCAGCCCGGCCGTTGGGCTGGAGCCAGCCCGTATTACTAATCTCAAGCCTGCATATTGCTATAACTAGCTAGTTTCCTGTGACTTTCAGGACCCAGGTTTTTAACATATTCAATTAGATTTGTGCTAACAACTGTACTTCCCAATATAGTAACAAGGCTGCCCAGACATGTTTTGCAATTGCTTCCAGTAGTCAGTATAGTTGGAGGGCATCATAAGACTCAAAGGTAATAGGTGCATCATTATTTCTTTTTATAGTGATTCTCGGCAGGTGTAGCCTCCGGTTACCACTATATGCGTTTACATCAGCTCTACCTATATTGGTAGTCCTGAGTCCTTTTAACACCAAAGGCTCCCATACGGGTATGACCAGAGCTTGTTAGGTTTATCAACATGTACACGCCTCTATGCTTCAACTTCTTATTGGCCAACAAGTTCTATATGTGCCAGAGGTGTTTCAAATCTGGTAAGGCCAATTCTTTACTACAGGTCCCTCTGTGTTTACTACATTTCTTACTACTTTCCAATTCTGGTTACTGCCCGGTCATCTTCCCAAACAAAATCTCCAATGCCACTTTAGGGATTGTTGGTGCTACTTTGCCAATCGCAGATTTACATGTACAACCTTTGTGTAATAAAATCTTTTGTAACAACTACTGTTATACATAGTGCCAACTACTCCACAATGACCTCCTTCCAGAAATTTCTAATCTAGATCTGTATTCACTTGGACTTCTCATGGCAGATACTTCCAAATATTCATAGATAAATGTACCTACTAGGACTTGAATCTAAAACCCGCTCGTGGAGGATTGGGTGCCTAGACTACTAGACCGTGAAATCCCAACCCTAAGCTTAGTTAATAAATCTGGATTAGAAAAATTATAAAACTATATAACAACATATAGTAAGCTAGAAATAATCTAATATCCAGAAGCATAATAACAACAAAGCCTGCCAAGCAAGCTATCTATTTATGAAAGAACCTTTATGCAAAGAACGAACTTATAAATATCCATAAACTTATTATACACAATTACCAGACCAATAACTGCTTCAATACTTAGCTAAACTATAGTGCAAACAAATTATTCAATTACAGTAGACAATAGAATTATAGCAAAAGCAAACAACTATTATTCCCAAAATTAAATATGATCTATTCTCAAGAAGTATCTTGTTAATTAATTACCCATATATATCACATGCATAGAAATTGTATTCACCCTTATCACACTAGGGATAGTAAATGACCAGGTTATTTGCCTATTTTACAAATAATCTAGAATAATCTTACATCAGAAAAAATTTTTTAGTGCTGTTCTGCGCAGATTTGCAAAAAAATTAAATAATATATTAAATGAAAATCTGTGCAAAACTTCAGACCCACCAGCTATAGCTAAAGAAACTAAATACAGTTCTGCGCAAAATTTCAAAATATAAGAAATTTTGCAGTTTTTTTGCAAAAAATTATGCAAAAATCTGCATTTTCGCAGGTTCTTGCAGATTTGCACTTATTTAATTTTCCTGATACAGAATAACTAGTCATTATGGTCATTTAAATTTCAGGTCATTTAAAAATGACTAATGACCAAATAGCCCAGATTATTTGTAAATAACCTGAGTCATTTGTAAGTTATTTGCAAATACTAGGTTATTTAAGATTTGTGCATAATTGGATAATAGTGTATATCATATAAATTAGTTGGTTAATACATGCAGAGCTTATTTCGATGTATAACTTGTAATTTCATATAGTCTAAAATAGTTGTATAAAAGGTAGAATCATGATAAATATCGATTAGTTTTTTCTCTAACAAAAACAATTAATAAAAACACACTTGTTACATAAAAGTATAGATTATGAATATTAATAGAGGTCTGCTAAAGTGAGATAACTATTAAATCAATAATCTAGGGGTCGTGCAGATCAATTGATCATCTATCAATTGCAGCCAATCACCACACCCCATGCCAATATATTAATTTTTTAAAAAAAATATTTTTTCTTCTTTTATTGAGGCATCAAACTTTATATATTTAAAATTCTGCATTTACTAGCTTGAAGTTCTCTGTGAGAACACTATTTGTAAAGAAAAACCTTGCAATAAGCTAGTAGTTATAATAATAATAATAATAATAATAATAAGTAGAGTCTAACTTATAAATTATTACAGCAATGACTTTGATTAGAAAAAAAGTATTTGTAGCAAATGACCCAAAAAGCAAAGTTTCAGCTAAATCCTGCAGCAAATGAGCAGTTTGCAGCTATTAAAAAGGACCTGCAACGAATAGTGAACAGACAACTAAAAAAAAAATTATATGATCACTGCCACGGCTATATCAACTATCAGAGAATGCTTTTTTTAATATAAATGTTAATAGGCAGTGGGTTCTTGTTAATAATACATAGACAAAATTTAATGGATACAATTTGGATAACAGTAATGAATTAATTTTCATTTGTAGACTTTCAAACCTCAAGAATCAAGTAGAAAAAAGTTTTTCTCTTGAAAAGCTTCACATAATCTGAAAAAGACTTGCTATTGATTGTGAAGCTAGAATTAAAATAATATAGTTAGCGGTCTCAAATATAGTTAGAATTGAAAGAGTTAATATAAGGTTTTTTTTTAAAAAAAATATAATATAGTAATTTTAATAATTAAAAAATTGAATAAATAAATATTCTTTTTTTTTTTTTTAATAATTTGGCAGTTGTGCCTTAGCTTTATTAGGCTTTGTACAATTCCTCTAGAATATATAAAATTTTACAACTAGGCATTTTAGAAGATAAGTAATAAACTCTAAACTTGTCAGCAAATAGCATATAAGAACTATCTCTAAATGACAAGTGCCAAAGCCCACATTATTACCTAAATTACAAATTAAGACTAACTCAGTTACCAACTTGGCACCTATGTTCGACCTGCTATAGCAAGATTTCCCTTCTTTCGAACTCCTCCTGCAATTGGATATGACCCAGCTCTTAATAGTGGACCTTGCCGCCCATCATGACTATCTCTTCCTTCTTTCAGACTTCTTCCACCTAAGCCCAACAACATAATTAAAACCTTTACTCATACATAAAAGTTAAAAAAATAAAGCCATATTTATGAAAGATATAAATATTTTAGAAAAAAAAACATCTCACGGTGGAAAAAAAAACTTTTCAACAACTTCTAAAAAAGTCTAACATAAATAAACAAAGATGAAAAAAGCGAAAAAAAAGAAAGGTAGTCATGACACACTATTATAGCCCGTGCTAGGCATAAGGATAAAAATTATATAATAATTGCAACTAATTACTATATCTTGATTGTAAACCTTCGATTTAGCTTTGGGACTTGTTCCGGGCACTGACTCGACTCGGGTATCTCCTAAATGGAGGTATAGATCTCTTTTCCATACCATAGAACTGTATTCGCAAAACAACAAAACACGTGGTTGCCTTCTACTGAGTTCGTTCTGATTTGGTAGGTGTAAACAATGCTGATCTTTTGGAGGGGTAAGCCAAAAAGCCCACTTTTTGTCAAAAATTTTGGTAAGAACAGCAAAAGATGAAAATGAAAGAGAGACCTCTTGATACCACTTAAAAGAGAATGAGTTACTAAAAACAACAAAGACAGCCTTCCTCCAGGCAGTGCACTATTCGAATTTTGTTGGTGAGTGATAAACTCTGAACTTGTCGGCAGGTAGTGTATGAGAACTACCTCTAAACGACAAGTACCGGGTTTGCAGTAAGTAATAAACTCTAAAACTGTCAGCAGGTAGCATATGAGAACTTTCTCTAAATGACAGTTGCTGTCTTATAGCTCCTTTTTTCTTTAACTTATAAGCTGAGAGATCAGTTTTTACTGTTTTTATTGAGTAGTTTTTTCAAAAAAATTTGGACCAAGTAATTATCAGAAAGAGTTTTAATAAATAAATATTCAGATTCATAAATATTTATTTATTGTTTAATTTTTCTTTAATTCAGGTTAATTTTTACAATTTAATTTTATTTGTTTATGTTGTTTTAGTGTGTAAGCATAAAGAATATTTATTAATCAAGCTGTTTAAATTAAGCTATTCAGATTTATAAATATAATTATTTAATTTTCTTTAATTCACATTAATTTAAGATGTGTAAATATGAAGAAATTTATGAATTTAGGTTTTATTTTATTCGTGTTGATTTAGTAAAGAATATTTATTAATCCAGCTCTTTAAAATAAGCTATTCAGATTTATGAATATTTATTTATTTATTTTCTTTTAATTTAGATTAATTTGTTATGCAAATACAAGCAAATTGTTTATGTTGATTTGGTATATAAGTATAAAGAATATTTATTAATCTATTTAAAATCAGCTATTCAGATTCATGAGATATTTATTGCTTAATTTCCTTTAATTCAGTGTATAAATACAAAGAAATTAATTAATCTACGTTTAGGATATTTACTATTTAATTTAATTTTGTTTATATTGATTTAGTGTGTAAGTGTAAAAATTAATTTGACATTTTAAAATAAGTTATTCAGGTTTGTAAATATTTATTATTTAATTCATTAATTTGATGTATAAATATGAAGAAAATGAGGAGATTTATTAAATTTAAAAGTTAAAATCAGCTATTTAGATTAATGAATAATTTATATTTAATTTCTTTAAAATTGAATTAGTGCATAGTGAAAAATACAAAAAAAATTAAGCTTGTGAATAGTTACTATTTATTTATTGTATTATTTGTGTATAAGTATAAAGAAAATTTACTAATCTCTAAGTGTTTAAAACCCTTAATATCGTAGGTTTTATTAAAAAATCTTTGGGTGAATAAAAAAAAAAGAATTACAACCCAACCTTTATAGAATGAATATGAATGTCTTGTGCTATCTCTTCCAATTTTCATCTCCAATAATGAATAAATGCTTTGTGCTTATCCTTTTAACTTATTTCATTTTAAAACAATATCCAACATATAGTTTTTTTTCTTTTTTTTTTGTTTAATTAATTACTGGTTTTAATATTTTTTCCAAATTTCCAATGAATTATAATGCCTTGTTTATGTTTTTCTTTGCCAATCTATAGTAGTAGTCTCTGGTTCTTTCAAATAATTTATTCATTTTTGATCAACTTTTTTTGGCTGCTTTATCAGCTGCAGGTGTCTAAACAACAGATATTTCTGCAATACCACATGTTTGATATACCTCCAAGCCACTTCTTCAAATGTTCTTTGAAAGTTTTTTTAAGCTTTCGGTGTTAAAATATTGGTACAACAAAGTTGTTTATGGAAAATATAGTGACATAGTAACATATACCAATTAAAGAATCTGTATAAGAATTCTGCACTTACAAGGTTTGGTAAGCACTTTTCTTCTTTTAGTCTTTTTGCAATAGTATGCACTTCTTTTGCAACAAGACTTTAAAGAAGAAAAAGAAATTTATGGATTTCATTAAGAACTTTTGATCTAACATTGGCAAGAGAAATTCTTTTAGTATGAAATTCAATTGCAGTTTTTTTTGCTGCTATTATTTTTTTGTTATCAAGTTCTAAAAGAATTTGACATGTTTCTAAATGATAAATAAATACTATCAAAAAAAAAAAAATTTTGCTTAGTTTTATTATTCATCACATGATAATATTGTAACCAATCAAACTTGCATGCTAAAAGAAAATAATTTAATATTTTTAAATCTTTAAAAATAAAAATGCTATATCCTCGAAAATTACTTGGTAAATTAATGTCTAAGTTGTACCTAGAATATTGTGCTATTTTTTCTAAGATGTGTATTCTCTGATTAATCCAAATTATTAAATTGAAGATTCAAAGAAATTGGCAAAGTGTTACTACAAAGTACACTTGCTAACGCTTTTCCTTCTCTTGATTCAAGATCATTGCTAATAAGATTTGAGTCTTACAATGTAACATTATTGGAAAGTTCATCTGCTAATGTTTTTTTTCCAAATTGTCCAAGTTCATTAAACTAAAATCTAGTAAAGTCTATATATTCTTGCAAAGTGCTATTATTAACTAAAATTTTCAAACTCACATAATCCAGAGTTGAAGTGACCTTTTGATTTCAGGACTATGCTAGCTATTTCTAAATACTAAGTTCTAATGCTATGAAAAATTTTGCCTCGCTTAAAAAATTCATATGTATCTTTTTATTCTTAAGGATACTGCTGTCCTATACTGAAGTTGTTATATTTCAAGTGGATTTACAAGTAAGCTTAAATTACCTTGATAACTTAAAAAAATTTCATTATTTTAAGCTAATATTTAATAATATGGTGTTAACCCAAAGTTTTATCAGAAATAATTTGGTTTAAAGTGTTGAGAATTACCTTTGTTCAGAGTGATTGGCAGAATCGCTATTTCGACATTTTTTGTAAAGTTCAATATATTGAAATAGTGTATCTTCTATAGGTTCTTCTCTATTTCTTTGAAAACATGAACAACAAGCATAAGTATAGTGGTATAATTGTAATCTATACAGATTACAATTATACCACTTAATTCAGACTATAACCATCCTATTGACGATTGGATTGCGTGTGTGTCATCATTCGAGTGACGAATGATTCGCGCTTGCATCGTCAGAGATATATTAGTATTTGCTCTATCATTCGAGTGACGAATGATTCGCGCTTGCATTGTTATTCGAGTGACGAATGATTCGCGCTTGTGTTGTCAGAGATATATTAGTATTCGCTCTATCATTCGAGTGACGAACAATTCATGCTTGCATCGTCATTCAAGTGATGCCGAATTTGAGTTCACGTCGTTATTCGAGTGGTATTCCCCGATTTAGGTTATGCTTGAGTGATGATTAGTTTATGAATTCATCATCATGTATCTTTTTTCTAAGGCTAGCTATTTTGTGTTCTTTTTAGGAGACCGAACTCGATAGCATTTATTGTATACTAAATAGGGTCAGAGGAGGCAAAAAAAAGTGATCGTGTAGTTGCTATCAGGACATGCTATATACATGCTATCAAATATGTATGCAACCTATGTCATGTAATTGCTATTGAGTATGCTATCAGTACATGCTATCTGGTCATGCTATACACATGCTATCATATTTGATATCATTTACTTTGTCCCTAGTTGGCCCTAGTAGCGAGATATATGTTTACTTACCTTGACCCATTAAGTTATATCTCACGATTGATATTCCAGAATGTGGTTAAATAGATCTGCTCGCGTTCTAATAAAAAACCCATCCTGGTTTCGTCCTAGTAAAAAAAAAGTTGTTAGGACAGATTCGGTATAGAAGAAAGAGTTTTTTTTTTGATTTATCTTGTTCTTTTATACTTTTTATATTCTGTCCTAGTTGTCCTAGTAAAAAGTAATAATTTAGGAAAAATAAAATTTATCTACTCATGATACATTTATACTATACATAATGATATATATGGTTATATACATATAATATATACATGCTATATACATATTATATACTATGTATACCTGTAGATAAAAAAAGAAAAAAAAAGTAAGAAGATCAAAATTTTACTAGGACAACTAGGACAACTAGGATGAGTATTCTAAAACTCTTTCGTTCGGCTTGAAATTACTGAGAGATATATTTTTTTCTGTCCTACTTTACGTCCTAGAAAAAAATTCATCCTAGTTGGAACTTCGAAAAATATAGGTATCCTGCATACCACACACACATATATTAATCTTCCTTTACCCCAGATGATGCAGAGCACCGAATCTCTGATTCCCCACCTTGTGCCATCTTCTCCAGCTTTTTCCGCTGATACCGATCTCATCTTCGATATTTATCTGCATGAGTATCACAATAGTTATAACCAGAATAGGTCAACTTACCACATTCTTTACAAGATACACGTGGTGGAGAATCCCAGTGAACTTTACATCCTTCAGGTCTATAGCAACCTCGATTGCAAACTTTTTCAGTCCTAAGAATATAGGAGCAACGATAAAATGCCATATTTATATGATATATGATATAATAATTATTATCTACTGATAACTATTCTTTAGAATTAATTTTCATTTTGAACTTTTTTTTCCGGAATAATATACTAGCAGTAAAAATATATTTACCATAAGTACTCAATATTTCCAGAACGAAGCTCATGCCTGTAAAGGCATTCTTAAGAGCTGTTCCACAATAGAAAACAACGATTATGTGTCAGTAGAGTCAGAAGCATCACCTTCTCGACCAGAGAGCCCAGAAATAGTGGAAGAAAATAACGGGGCCTTCTACCACCGAGGGGGCAAAGCCGAGAGTGTGGCTGAATATATGTATAAAATTCGTGATGATAGTGTAAAGCCAAGACAATTTCTCAGTACAGATACTGAAGATGGAATAGAAGCTATATTTAGTAAACGGCAAGGACATTCATTACATGAATTTATTGATAGTGATGACCCACTTCGGCCTTTTATAGATTTTGATTTATCTAAAGAAAAATTTGATAAAATTAAACCCAAGCTTAAGCTTACAGCTAAAGAAATACGAGATTTACTTTATCGTGCCTTTAAAGAAGTGTGCCTAGAAATATATCCAAATTGGAATTGCAAAACATTAACTATTGCCAGTAGTAGTGACGAGAAAAAAATATCTCTCCATATATCAACTTTTGGTCTCCGACTCAAAAATATTGCTAAAGTTGTAGTATTTACTGAGCTTGTTCGCAAAAAGCTTCCAATAGATTTACAAGAAAAAGATATTGTTAATAATATTGCAAATAAATGTTCATTCTCTTTGCGAATACTCGGAACTCCAAAATTTATTAAAGATACTAATGAACATGTCCGAGTGAAGAAAGCAATTTTCCCAAAGGATAGCTCTGTCTTTGATTTTATACTTCGCCCACCTAATGACGAGGCGCCAATTATAAATAGTCCTATCTTGGATATTTTGAAAGAAAAAACATCAATTGAAAAAAGGAAAGCACCAGAAAAAAATAAAATCGATGCTGGGACAATCGGATCTGAAGTAGAATATATAGAAAAATTACTTGAGGAGTATAAAATTGAAGGTTTTGAAGTTTTATATTCTTCACTGACACTCCCAAATGTATTTCTCCTAAATCGCATAGCAGAATCTCAATGCCCACTCTGTAATCGGGAGCACACTAGTGATAACGCATATGTAATCCGAAATAAGAAAACTTATTATTATTACTGCCATCGAGTAGATCAAGATACGGCAACAGGTACAAGGAAACCATCATTAAAACTTTCTTTAAAAATATCGATCTTGGAACGGGAAAACAGTCTTCCCCCCCAGAAAAAATAGAACGACCCAGAATCTCAGATCCAAATAACCACTTTGTATGGGGTGATTTAATTCGTATATGCACTTCTAAGAAAAATTTTACTCAGAATGAAGTATATAATGCAATCCAGGCTACACTTGCTTGTGTAGTAAAAGATAAACGAACATGGATTCTTAAACACAGAAAACCGGATGGTAGATTATACTTTGGTATGGCACCTACTCTAGATTTCGGTAAAATAACTATTAATATAGTAGAACTTGGAGGAGAACTAATAAAATTGATCTCTTTGATAGATCATATATATGACAGCAAGGCAATTATTTATGATGATACCGATTTCTTACCATATCTACCTAATATCGAACAACCAAAAAACGAATTCTTTAATCTTTTTTTAGGATTCAAGGCTAAACCAGCACCTCGAATTAATTACGATCTTGTGAACCCGATTATATGGCATATAGAAAATATCTGGTGTGATGGGAGTAAAGTTCTTTCTACATACATTTTCAAATGGTTAGCATTTTTAGTTCAGTATCCAGCAATAATTCCGGGTACAATTCTTGTTTTGCGTTTACCGCCACGATGTGGGAAAAATATTATTACTGATTTTATTCGAAAAAGTTTATTTGGTCCAGAGCTTGTATATTCAACGTCCGATTTAGGCAAAATTTTGGAAAAATTCAACAGTAGTATTCAAGGACGTAAACTTATAATTATGAATGAAGTGGGAATGTTAAGTGAAGAATGGCATAAGTCAAACGATCACTTAAAATCTCTAATTACAGAAGATTACGTCTCAATTGAGTGTAAAGGTCTCGAAAATCAAGAATGTGGCCATTTTCCTGGATTTATAGTATTAAGTAATCATGATGCCCCAATTCGTGTTGAGCAAGGAGATGGTCATATTGTATGTTTAGATGTTTCACCTCGATGTAAAGGTAATTTTAAATATTTTGGTCAGTTGGGAAAAATTCTCAACCATCCCGATACACCTGGATCTTTTATAAGCTATTTACTTAATCAAGACCTTTCAAATTGGAATCCACAAGAAAATATTCCTACTACTAAAATGAAAACAGAGACAATGCGTGAGCATCTCCCAAATCCCATCCGATTCATAATTGATCATATTTCGGTATGGTCGGAAGATCAAATTGAAAATCCAGGTTGTGCTATGTTATATTAGGAGTATCGTACATGGTGTGAAGCTAATGGTGAAAAGCCATTCAGTAATAATAATTTTGGGAAAAAAATCCTACAGGTTAACATTGAACGAAAATGTGCTGGTGGTGGAAAAAGAGAATAGCAGTATATCCTTAATCATTCTAAAATTGTAGCTAAGTTACGTGAATCGGTAGGTGATATCGAGGAATTTTCTGACACACCTCAAGCTGAGGCATCCTCCAACGCATCTACAAATATCTCTGTATTTAACGTACCTGAAATTGTAAATCCTCAACCAGCAAAAAATATAGCTGGGTCGTCGACCACTGATTATATCGAAAAAGGTAAGAATGTATCACCTGCTTCGTCCATTACTAACATGACCCAGGATCTCTTCGATTCTATAACAAATGAAAGTTCAGTTGCTTTGTCATCAGTGTCTACTGATATATCTCTGCCCCCCGAGATCATACACGCAGAACCTGTGGACTATAAATCCAAACCAGTTTCTGAGATCATTAAACCAGCGAATGATAAAGTTGAACCCGAGATTTCTCCTGACTTACTTGCAAACGACGAACTAAAAAACAGCAATGAAGAATCCAACACCCAATCGAAAACATACCCACTTGGATATATACCTCGAGAAGAAAGGGAGGCTCGCCTCCGTCAAAAAGCTATTGAGCTTGGTGAAGATCCTGACAAATTCGTTACCATTACTGAAAAAGATAAGCTCGATTCTTTAGCATTATGTGATAGAATGCAGACTGATGCAAGAATGTGTGGTTATGCAAAGGAGGTCGAAGAAAATCCTAGTGAATATATGAATATGACAGTGCGAGAAAGATTAATAAGTGAAGAAATAATCCGCCGTTCTCTCGAGGAAGATGGAATCACCTCATCATGGTTGGATACTGATGAGGAATGGAAAAAAATAATTAACATACTCCAGGAAAATGGTATGTTATGGTAAATTACTCGATCAGTAAGGACTGAATAGGTAGGTAAATTTCGCAGGTAGGAGCTTTGATATAGGGAAATTTTTGCTCCTATATATGGGTAATATAAAATTTTAAAATTAAAATATAATGAAAACTCTGTTCTTTATACCAATATACTGGTTTTTGTGATGCCTAAAAACAATATTTGGTTAATTTTTCCAAAACCTCTTTAAGTAATGCTATATCCTCTTTGATCTCATTGATATTTTTAGTAATTTTATTACGTAGAGCTATAGATTCCAAGACTTTATTTCGGGGGAATGGCACTTCGTGCCTGATCGAACTCGTGTCCATTTTCTGATAGAATTACAATAACCATGTCCCATTCAATTTTTGGTATAGCAATACTAATCCACGGGTAATTAATTTTGATTTGAAAAAATATATATCATAGTTATAGTTCGCGCAAATATCCCAATCGACAATGTCAAAAGTTGCAACAAATTTCGTAAATCAGTATAACTTAACCCCCCAAATGAGCATAGCCGAACTTAGCAATTATGCTGAAGAATTGGTTAAACATTTGAAAGATGCGAAGGCCCGTGATCATGCGCGAAATCGGATCCAGAAATTAGGATTTAGTAAAGATTAAACATATGCTTTAATTCCTATCCAAACTTCTGGAAGACGCGTTACAGGTCGAGATCCGGTTAAGAAACTTGCTTTGTATATTAAGGAGAATGAAACCAATCTCGAACCCGAACGGATAAGCAAATTGGCCCATAATTTGGCAAAAACGGGACCCACTGTTATAGCTCAATCTTCTCTTCTTAAATTGCTCTAAAAAAAATTACGCCAACTCAATGCCGATTACATTACATTAGAAGCTATATATGATCCAGACATTACTCGAAGATCAAATAAAGAACAAGCGATAAATCAGGAGCTCCGTGAAGACGAGGAATACGATTGTCCTGAATTCTTTTACTTGGAAAATGTCCAGAAAAGACTTAAGGATTGTAACATTACCAATTCCCCTACAATGCAAAATTTAATGGATATAATGATAATGTTATCTATAAGGTCGGCGGATGTTGCAAATCTTTGTGTTGATTACTATAAACCATCTAACACTGATTGGTACGATCCTAAATATTCTTGGTACTGCACTGGATATGCAAAAAATAAAAAAGACGAACCTAGACCATTAGTATCTATGGAGAAAGATCCACTACTGGCTAGAGAATTACTTATTTGGATCCAGAAAGCAATTCCTAACGAATTCCCATTTTTAATAAGAGATAAAGATGGTGATGTAAATGTTCACCCAATTAACAATTTTCTAGCAATTTATGGAATAAGCTCATCGTATTTGAGAAAAATAGGATCTGACCATGCTATTATAATCCATGAAGGTAAGACTCGCTCTAAATGTAACCGTCTTTGTAAGTTGGCATTAAGATACAAAATAAATCGAGAAGCATCAGATCATTACAGTGTGATGAATAACAGACTGAATACTCCAGCACCTAAACAAGAAAATAGTGAGGTCGAGGATATCATCGATTTATACGGAGAAATTTCTGATGATGATAACTAATTACGCTTCTTTACTTTTACCACATCTACAGAAAATCTTCATCATCATTAGACGATTCAGAGCTCAACCCGGACCCAGATGAAGGCTAAATTTTTTATGTGTCTTTAGACACTAGCTCCGCTATTCACGATTTCCAGTGAAGATTGAGCGATCCTCTCATACTAATTAATTCGTGAATGAACGGATCGCCAAATCCGAAATTACTAATTTTTGATTGTAGTGTTTTGCGCCTAGATATGTTGATCTGTAAAAATTGCTAGATGCGGAGCATCCTCATTTCATGAAACATTATAAAACATGCATTATTTGCTTGAAATATAGCAACATAACCAAAAAATTGTAAGTATGAATATTACATGCCT
>CAJVPY010000800.1:0-23173 GCA_910591965.1 Dentiscutata erythropus
ATCAACTGTAATATCTCCAAGTATTTTTAATTTAATTTGCCAAGTAAGTTCACTGAATTTCATTCTTAAAAACTTATAAAGATTTCCATTATCGGCATATTGAAATACCATCAAGTATTCATTTGTTTTTGCGTTTTGAGTCAATCCATATATCTTAAGTTGGCTACCGTATGATTTACATTTCACATGATTGTCAAACTTTGTGAATTTATAAAAATGAATTAATTCATTATGTGTTTAGTAAACCGTACAATGATTTAACTTACCTCTTTCAAAAAACCATGAAGACTTTCCTTGGAACCAGATAAGGTTTTGAGCGCAACAGTGCTAGATGGTTCACGTGCTCGTGTATAATTATCCTCATCACCATTAGTCTTTCGTATACCATCTAACCAGGTCGCGGAAAATACAGAGCCAAATCCTCCTTCGCCAATTTTTTTAATATTATTTAGTCTATCAAATGGAATCCATTCAATCATTTCTTCATAATCAACAGTTCTAAGCTGAAATCCTTTGATGTAATTATCAATATCCTTATTTCCACTTGTCCATTCTCGAGTTGTTATGTCTGGGTCACATGTCTGACACCATACCTTCCGCGTGTTATATTCATTACAATGTGTACATTTTCCATAATCTGGATCCCTTTATAATTATTAATTGTATTCTATTAGTTATTTACATTGTTTATGTATCTTTTAAATCGACTACAAATAATTTGATGCTCACCGACTAATTAATGCGAATAAAATGAAGTTAAATATTTATGAACTTGAATAACTTGGTTTAAATACAGTATTAGATTAATAAATGTTTTCTATACTCACTCACTAAATTAACACGAATAATTTATGAACTTGAATAACTTATTTTAATTACTTAGATTAATAAATGTTTTTATACTCACCGACTAAATTAACGCGAATAAAATAAAATTAAGTAGTAAAGATTCATGAAATTGAATAACTTATTTTAATAACTTAGATTAATAAATGTTTTTATACTCACACACTAAATTAACGCGAATGAATAAAATTAAACAGTAAATATTCATGAATTTGAATAGCTTATTTTAAATACTTAGATTAATAAATGTTCTTTATACACACCCACTAAATTAATGCGAATAAAATAAAATTAAATAGTAAAGATTCATGAACTTGAATAACTTATTTTAATTACTTTGATTAATAAATGTTCTTTATACTCACGGACTAAATTAAAGTGATAAATAAAATTAAATAGTAAAATATTTATGAACTCGAATAGCTTATTTTAAATACTTTGATTAATTAATAAATGTTCTTTATACTCACTGACTAAATTAACGTAAAATTAATTAATAAATATTCATGAACTTGAATAGCTTATATTAAATAGTTAGACTAATAAATGTTCTTTTACTCACATTCTAAAAAAAATTAAACAGTAAATATTCATGAACTTGAGTAGATTATTTTAAATATTTTACTTACGGACTAAGTTAATGAGAATAACCCAATTTTGAGCATATTGTTTATACAGAAGTTACCATGAACTATTGCAAACAAAGTAATTTTTATAATTCATAAAATATAATTGATTATTATACTTACTCCCTAAAGAGTTAAGAATTTCTAATCTTAAAATGTAAAATTCAAATGTATTAACGAGAAATTTGGAAAATTAAAAATACTTTTCAATCCACTCAATGCATTTGTCTTCATTCTTTTCCACACCAACTCCGTACCAATAACAAACGGCAGTTTTCCAAATTCCCATAGCATTACCGGCCTCAGCAGATTTTAGATAATGCATAAATGCTTTATTCTTATCTATTCCAACCCCGATTCCTAAATAATAACAATAACCAGCTTGATACATTCCGTTAGGATCGTTCATCTCTGCAGATTTTTGATAATGAATGAATGCCTTATTCTCATTCTTTTCAACCCCAATTCCATATTCATAACAATAACCAAGCCAGAATATATCAAATGAAGTTTGACTGTCAATTAATTTTAGCTGGTTAAATTGAATAATTTCATCTGATGAGTTATTGACTTTTGTATTTGACATTTTAGCATGTTATATGAATGAATTAGATTTTTAATGTGTAGTACATAATACTTCTAAATTTATACTGTATAAAGTACCGCTTCATATATGAATGTTGCCAAAAGAAAACGTGTATATCTAAAAATAGATTTTTTGCACAAAAAAATGCTGGTGTTACTATCGCCAGTATAGTCTGAATATTTTCTACAGGGGGATCCCAAATTTCCGGGTCGTAATGGCCGGAATGCGTCGTGGTTAGGGTCGGAGTTAGGGCTGGGTTAGCGAGAGCTATAGGCTATAGTAAAATTATCAGTTGCAATCGCGGTTTATAGATGGGTTTTAGATGGGTTTTTGTTGAAATGAGTAGGAATAGGTAGAAATGAGCGAAAGGTATTGAAACTAAAAATTTTAACTTTTAAATAAGATTTTATATCAGGTTTTCTGTCTTTTGTTTATTTATATTTTTTTTTAGCACCTTCGTATTTACAACCCTCTTTTTTTAAAATTTTTAGGCTATTGTGCTAAAATATATGAATTACATAGAAATGCGAGAAACAAAATTTTAAAATATTTATTATGGAACAAATATTTTTAAAGTATAGGTGTAAAGTGAAATACTCTGTGAAACCAATTTCGAAAATGATAGCGTTCGATATTCATTTTTTTAGAGACTTGCCATAGACTTACTATGTTATTTATTATATTTTTTCTTATATAAAAAAATTATATACTGCATTATTAAAAGCCTTAAAAATTATCCTTCGCGTGATAAATTTGTGTGCAATTTTATATCTTTACCGTATTAACGCCATAATGTTTCTAAACCCAATTATCACGTCATGTGATATAATTGATTGGAGTCAAATCCGCCCATATGGTCACTCGACTTTGATTGGTTAACGGCCGCAGATCTACAAATTTTGGCCCACATTACATAATTGTTTACTAATTTCCGGCCGTTATTAACTTTTGATTTTTTCATTACAAAATAGAAATTTTTGGAAAATATTCCCGCATTATGGTAAAATAGACCCAGGAAAAATTTTCACCTAATAGGCTCTGTGGTTTCATTAGTAGAATTTTGAGTAATTCCGGCCAAATTTTTGATCATCGCTCTTAGCCAATCAAAATCGAGAATCTGCCGTGAAATTTTTTGCGGCAGCTAGAGTTATTAAGAAAGCTAGATAGGTATAACGTGAAAATCACATTTTTTAAAAAACTGTCGAAACGTAACTTGAAATTTCGGCTATTAAATGAAACCACGTTCTGCTCTAATATAAAAAATCTAACTTTAACGTATATTTTTTACTTGAAATTAGTTTGATTCATCAAAAAGATCTGATTGGTGCATATTTGTTGATATCTCAAGCTAATGAAATTAAAAATCCCTGGTAATAATATTATATACTTTTTTCAAACTTTGAACGAAAATATCTCAGCAATTACCTATCTAATTTGATCAAAGTTTGGAAAAACTTAACTGCTGCCTTTGTTTTAATAATCGCCTAAATTCTTTTTAACTTCGAACATAATTTCTCGACAGCAAAATCAGTAAAGTTTTTTTATATTAATTCCATGAATCCATAGGATAAAAATAAAAAAACTTTCATTGATTCTGAATATGTAATGCACGATTCTTACTGTAGTAGCCCGCTGAATTTATAAGCATACTGCGCTTAGATTTGATTAGCTAACTTCGATGATCATCGTTACATGAATTATTAAACGTTTAAGAGCAAAAAGCGCGATTGAATTCATTTTTTTAAAAAAATTTAATATATTAGCCCTAAAATTTCGGGACGGGTTCGGTTCGGGTTGAAGCTCTAACCCGAAAATTTTCATCCCGTTCGGAGCACTAGTCAGAATACGAGAAGTAGTATAGGATATATAAAGTAATAATACGAAATATTGTAGTGATATATGGATTTTTAAAATCAGATTATCGTAGTAGTGATTGGACCCGTCAAAAAAAAAACGCCACCCGGATAGTGACGGTACAAACAAAAACTAGTTTTTGAATATATCAATTTACAGCATTGGGCATTAGGTATAATTTTATTTTATAAGTCTAACAGGCATCCGATCTTACTTTAGACCCCGTGGTAACTTATCATGAAGTTTAAAGTCAGATTAGAATAAAAATAGATTTTGTAATTAAAGCACAATACTGTAAATCAATATAATGGACCCATGAGCCACCCGGGTAGAACCCGTGTGGGTTAAAAAACGGAAAAATTCCGGTTTGATTTACAAAAAATTCATTGTGATTTGGCTGATATAAAATTTTTTATTTATTGTCAATATTATATGCCATTATAATACAGTAACTAAAGTTGATTTGAGTATTGCTGAATGAAAACCTGGGAGTTACACCATAGCAAATTTTAAACATCAGTAGAATTGTGTACATTCACGTTTGAAAAATTTAATGCTTCAAGAATTGTTTTTTATAACTGATACCTTATATCTGGGCGTTCTTAAGACATTATTGCCTCTTTATTATCACCGAAGCTTTCTAGATTCATATTTAAAAGAACCTATTTTTCTATAGAATCGATACTATTTATTGTTGATTTGAACCAATCAAAATCAATATAAATCATGTGACCATCTCAACTCCTTTTTACGCCAGAAATTCCATTTTATTCATATCTATATATATACCGATTGTGATGATTTCAAAATCTAACGCTAAATATTCACTTCTCTAGTTTTCACTCTCAAACACTCAAATTAATATATACATTTCTGCTGATATTGCTAAATCCCAAAGATACATACCACACAACTTCAAAATTAGAAGTCCATTCTTTTTATTATATACTAGGCCGATATAAATTAAAGATCTTAAATTCTGGAATTTGGACAGAATCGGCAACAATAATTTTATCGGCAAATATACTGTATATCATTATTGTCCGTCAGCTCACATTTGCAGCAAACTAATAGTTCCGCTTTCTTTCTCTGACGGTCATTTATAGAAAACTAAGTCGCTAATTAAGATGGTATAAGGAATACGTTCGTGATTATGAGAGGCTAAGGTTTTCATTTCTTTGATGGTTAAAAATTCTTGGCCAATTAGCCAACATAATTCTTGATGTAATTTCTCATTTAATTCTAAAGGGGGCAAATTTTATGGAAAAAGGCAAACTTTCTTTTTCGCTATTCGCTACGCTCCGGACACTTAATGTGCATCAAAAATTACGTCTTTGATGCATCAAAAGTTACGATGTTGATGCATCATAGTAATGAACATAATTTTAAAAAGGATGTCTGTCTGTCCGCACACGTGACTAAAGTTACGTTTTTGATGCATTACTATATTCAATAATTATGGATAAACTTGACAATTGAACCCATCGCACTAGTAGTTAATAATAGATATATTAAAATTTTTTATATCGGCATAAACCGGATTTTTTAACCAAATCTTTACAAATCAAATGGATTTTTTAGGTCCCTGGTTTCGTTTTCTCATTTTAGGTAGCATTCCCATAAAAAATTGTTCACCCTGTAATTTTGACCAATCAAAGTTTAAGAGCAAGTGTAGCGTGATAGTCAAAACAAACGTGTTTTGTTTTCTAAGTAAAAATTTGCGTGTAAAACTAAACCGCGTTATAGTTAGGGTTAGGTGAGAACAACGCAGGATTAGGGTTGAGGTTATCAGTAAAATTTCACGAAGAACATTTTTAATTAGATCGCAGGTGTTTTCCTAATTAAAATTTAGAGCTATTCTCGTTTTTTTGTAAAAAAGTGGCTTCGTTTCAATTTTTACATTACTGAATTCGATTGGCCAATATTACAGGGGATGAACAATTTTTTGTGGGACAGCTAGGGGCGTTGTTAGCGTCTTATCTATTTCACGAAAGAAAATTTTAATCAGTCTGAAATGAAGGGCGCAAAGAATTATCAAACTGCATAGAGTAGATAAATCGAAGAACGCTACAGATAACAAACCAGATGATTAAAAAGATTCATGTTTATTTGTATTATTCATTGTATCAGATATGTGTTGTAATTGCTTTATATTATCGTTATAATTGAAAATAAAAAGAAAAAGTTAATAATTTGAAGACATTTTCCGGGCATCATCCGGACCATTGTCCGAATCCAACCTGGTACACGTCACTCTCGATATAACAGACTCTTGGTATAACGGAGACTAAGTAAAATCTCGATATAATGGATCAGGATTCAGATCCACATCATAATAAATACTACTTGATATAATGGATACTAACGATAAAGCGGATTTAAAGAGTGACGTGTACACATTTTCTGGGAGCCTGTAATTTAATTTATGACGTAGCTATTAAGAATTACGTATATCAATATTAAAAAAATTGGACCCGATTTAGAAATATAACTGCCGGGTCGAATTATGTTGACCATGGGTCAGGATAATTTTAATGCCGTCTGAATTAACAGTTAATACGGTTAAGCGTTTAAACGCAATCTCTACGTATAGTACGTACGGATTTTAATACTGAGCGTTTAGCTCAAAACTGGCTATAAAAATTTTATAATAAATGAAAAAAAAATTAATAAAATAGACTAAAGTTTCTATAAATATAGATATTTATATTCGGATCCTGCTCAGTTCTCCCATATACAATTCGATTTTCGGCTTGGATCCAAAACCTGATCCGAGTAGACCCACGCAGAACACGCATCCAATTATTGGCGCGGGTAATACAAACCTCTAAAAAGGAAATGGCCAATCAAAGAACACAAATTTCGGGTATTCCAGATCAGCAGAAGAAAAAAGAAAGGAAAGCGAAAATACTCAAAAACTAGTGTTTAAATCGATCTTTGTGGACTAATAAAAATAACGGTTAGTTTATTTACAAATTTTGATTTCCTTTTTTGGTTTGTGTTACCCGCGCAAATAAGTAAATCGCGCAGAACACCATGCTTTGACTGATCTACTAGAGTCCTACTAATACTAGCTGCCAAATTACTAAAACATCCGACGGTAGATTATATATCAGATATATTAAAAGGGTTAATAAACAGTTATTACCAAAACGGAAAGGCTTGCACCATTATAGTGTAAAAATAACGAGTTATATAAATATTCGTACGCGCTATAATCAATGCTGCTTAGTTTCATCGTTCCAGCATCTGAGTGGATATGCTCTCTATCTTAATAACTATTTCAATGATACTGTAAAATTACCAACTTATTTTGGAAATTTATATATTTATATATATATGGTGCTGTGAGCTTATTCGAATTATCTCATTATATCAGATGTCGTGATTGTTACGTACCCGAAAATCCACTTCTGACCTTTGTTAAAATTTATATGTATATAATTAGAAAAATTATATGAAATATCGTGAATAGTTGATTATGCAGAATTGCAGAATATCTGATATTGTATATAATACTACCTACTTATCCACACCAAGAATATAAAATGTTTCTCTCTAAGAATTAATTATTAATTGAGAATAACTTGTGATCTATCACCATATTCAGAAATGTAGTTTCGTTTATTAATATTTAATTACTCTTATCAGAATAGTATGTATAGATGACGGCCAGAATGTCAAAAACTTACCATCAAATTTACTAAGTACACTCCCAACCAAAAAATAAAACCCAATTATTGATTTATTTAAAAAATCATCAGTTATCAACCAAACCACATAAAAGTGTCTATATAAACGCAATGGCTTAAAAGACATAATATAATAAAAATATACTTACCACTAAATTAATTAATGTACACTTACAATACAAACACAATTGTAGGATTTAGAAAAAAAAAAAACTCCAAACACATGATTAGATCTCATCAAGCTGACAAACGCTTTTATTATAAAATCTAACATTTAAAAATTATAAAACTTTTGATGGATGTGAGGTTTTTCTGACTCAAATTTCTTACCCAATTTTTTGAACAAGAAAATTCATGTCCGAGAACCCTCACAGCTTTTATCAAACTTAGAATTTTAGTCTAATATGATGACTTCATTATTAAGATGCCCCGACCTCTGGTGAATGAGAAGTTTCCTCTCAGAATCAAATCTCTTGTTACAATTTTGCAATTGACAAGAAAATTCTTCAGGGAAGTTCTCTGTCGGAGTGATGCGCCTTTGATAAGACACATTACTAGAAGATGGAGAACTCATAATGACATCACCATTAATAACATTGCCATTTTTCTTTTCTGATCTGTCTTGAGCTTTAATTATACTCTGACTCGAACTCTGCTGACTATACATCAATTGTTGGCGTAATTGAGAGATTTCTAGATCCTTCTGTTGCAACTCATATTTTAGCTCCTTGATTATAACGTCTTTTTGTATAAGAAGTTTCTTTAGTTCAGATGAAGGTTCAGATGAAGTTGATGGTACATCATCTCTATTAGATCGTGATCTTTTCTGATATGAAGATGGTTCAGATGAAGTTGGTATTACTTCATCTCTATTAGATCGTGATCTTTTCTGATATGAAGATGATTCAGATGAAGTTGGTAGTATATCATCTCTATTAGATCGTGATCTTTTCTGAGATGAAGATGGTTCAGATGAAGTTGGTAGTACTTCATCTCTATTAGACCGTGATCTTTTCTGACATGAAGATCCTGATTCGACCTGTAGGAAAAAAAAAAGTTAAATCTAAAGGTATAAACATCTATACAAAAAATATATATAAATATATTCTTACTATTGGCCGTTTGGCAACAACATTACTTTCTAAATTTCTTTCTTCTATTTCATCATCAGAACTATCAGAAAGATTAATATTACACTCAGCTAGTGTGCTTGCCGTTATATCTCCTTTTATTGGAATATTCCAAATCGACTCAATAGTAAGACCAGGTATTGTCTTATTTTTTTCGTACCATTGATTTATATTCAAATTAATAAATTCTCTAATTGTGTGTTCTAGATTATCCCACTCATTTGATCTTGCACATTTAAAAATTGATGAACAGATTTGAGAATACGGAAATCTATTACTATCGCGACCTATAACTATCCGATATTCGTCTGCCCGTTTCAAACCATAATATAGAATTTTTCTGAATGTTTCAACCGAAGAATCGGTTATAAATGAACATTTATGTATCATTCCATAAACAAGAACGTGTTCTAAACTTTCACACGTTACAAGCCGAAGAACAGGAATAGATAGATTTCCCATCGAAAAATAAAAGTGTTGATTTGGTTTGAAAGATGTATCATATGCGATCACAAAATCTAACTTTGGCTATGTGGATTAAAATAATATAAATAAAAAATAAATTAAAATAAAGAACGAGATAAATTGTTTAATATATTTACCATGACATTTTTATGATAATTTGTGAAATCTGTGGAAAATATTACACAGAATGTTGATGAGAGTTTTTTCCGCTCTTGGTAAAGTTTCCTATTAAATTCCGATGATTCATCATAATTATGCTGTATGGTTGCCTTATTCGTTCCATAAACCTTATAATTGCATCCTATAAAACAGTAATTAAATAAATAAATTTTATATATATAATAATTTGTATAAATATTACTACCGTTGATAGACCACTTGATGCAGCAATGCCAATAATCAATCGTAAAGATCTCAACTTGTTTAATATATATCGAAGCATCTTTAGTTTTTCAACAGAAATTTTAATTTCAGATTCATTATAACGAATATTATTATTAGATGGACCGTTATATAAATGTCCACTTATCGCCTCTACAGGTTCATGATCGATAATTCTAAGAACATCACGAATTTTCGTTCTGACTAAGGAATTTTCATCAACATCATCATTATTTGATACTCGCTCCAAATATCGAATAAGATCATAATCCAGCATCAAATGTGAAATTAAAGCTTGTTGTGTTTTAGATAATGGGCATGGTATCATTATATCTCGAGTGATCCAATCAGGAAAATTTGGAGGTTGAGAAGGAAAAAGAGAAACATTTCGTTCCATTGTGATCTCATTCGGATAGGATGTAGAAGAAGAGTTATTTGAAGAGTTATTTGAAGAGTTATTTGAAGAGTTATTTGAAGAGTTATTTGAAGAGTTATTTGAAGAATTATTTGAAGAGTTATTTGAAGAATTATTTGAAGAGTTATTTGAAGAGTTATTTTCATTGGGCATAATAATTTTCTGGCCCTGAGACGTTTGCGTTTCTTGAGTATCATATCTAGAATTGCTGTGAAAAATTAAGCTTTCAGGAATAGGATCAGCCCGTTGTTTCCCTTTTCCTACATAATCTTGTACGGGAGGAGCAGGTGGAAATAAAGATACCAAATAATCATCATCAGAAGAACCAGATACATAAGCGTCTTCATAGCCTTGCACTTTGTTCACTGACGTCGACGATGAACCGACTTCAATATTTGCATTGCTGTAATTACTAAGGTATTCTTTTACGAAATTAATAGTTTCATCATAAGCAGCATCGTCGTCACTTGAAATGGAAATAAAGTGTTCGTCATCAGAGACGGAACCTTCATTTCCAGCAAGCGACTTATTGTCGTTCTCTAACATTTTAGATATGGAAATAACGATCCTTTTATTGAAAACTTTTTAGTTCTAGAATCAGTAAATAAAGCGATCCTTCAAGTCCATGAACTATGTTATTTATTTTGAATAAGAAAAACTAACAAACGCCTAAACGCCTTTAGAGTACGCGAATGCGAATGAAATTACGTATCAGTCATGACAACATTTTTGCGTTTCATCAACTGTCACATGTAGAGCTTGGAATCGGTTTTATTTTTCATATGTTAAAACCGATTAAAACCCGGTTTTAATATATGAAAAATAAAATCGGTTTCAAACTCTAGTCATATGATATAGGTATATTTATACGCGATTTGCTAATTTATGTCGATCCGAACTAAAATATAATAATTATATTGTTGGAACTATTTTTAATGCTCACAGGTAAAATTTGCCAGGTATGTTATTTCTCAAAAAAACGGCTTTAGTAATTAGTGTTTGAAATACTAAGTAAAAATGCCCAGAAACTTTAATCTTTAATCTTAATTTGGTTCTAACTCTAAATATAAAGTTTAGATTTGCTGAGTTTTGGGGGGTTTTTTTTTTTTACAATCACATTGTTGAAATCTACAGGCCTTAATTCCGTTATGACAGTAAAACTTTTGTAAGATCTTATAAATTAATTTAAGGTGCACATGTCGAATGAAGGTAAATCGCGACATCACGTATCCCGTGATTTGAAATAGATATTTGTTGCAAATAGGAGATCTTTAGGATACAAATCGGGTTCATAATACATATCGGAATGCCGACAGCTCTATTTGTAAATTGATAAAGCTTTTCTTTATAGCTTTACAGCTGTTCTCATAAATTTTGGGACAAACTAAAAAATTGTCGTTTCCCGAAATCTCTGTATTTCCGGAGAATTAAATGATTCATAGGACGAAACCGAAGAGATTTCGGGAAACGAGCAATTTTTAGTTTGTCCCAGAATTTATGGGAACAGCTGTAATCGATTTACCTATAGAGCTATCGGCATTCCGATATGTATTATGAATCCGATTTGCCTCCTATTTGCGCCAAATATTTGGTTCAAATCAGGTTCATATTGGGATACATGATGTTGATTCGAGCCCAATTGACCCGTGATGTAATAAAATTAAGGACTTAATTAGGTATCGCACCACGTAATGCACTTTGTATATCGCATCTAGAGGAGCAAACGTTTAGAATTTTTGGCAGCAAAGATATCACGGCGATACGGTATATTTGCCGTATAAGTAGAAGTGCCGCATGCTGTATAAATGCTGTATGAATACCGTAGGCCGTTATTCACCTTAATTTAGTGAGCGAGTATCTATTATCAGTGGATTAAAAATGTGATTCATGTTTACAAACACTTATTTACTACTGATTAATACCATTCAGATTACCGTTCTATTCGGTCAATGAATATTACGATTATTAAAATGGTAACAAAAGTGTACATTGTAATAAAGATAACACGTTTAAAACATGACATTTGGCATGTGATCTCGATAAGCAAAATGAGAATATTAATGATTACATCAGAAAATTTCAGCCTAGAACCATGGGAACGCAATTGAACGGATTTCATTCAATAAATTACCGTATAAGCGCGAAATAACGCTCATGGGCGTTATTTTGAAAATTGGATCCTTTAAAAATAATCATTATATGTAGATTAAATGAATATTCTATAAATGCACTTTTACCCAAAAACGTGTAGTTGACTGTATTAGATTTACTTTTACGTGGTTCGAAATAACGTACATGCGCATCCTAATATAGCACATAACTTGTTGCTATACAGTCGGCACTCCATATGTGCACTCTCTATAAGTGCACTTTCCCTATAATGATAAGTGCACATAATCTGATCGGTCGGTCTAATGTAATTATTTAATATTATTGTTATGTAGATTATAAATATTCTATAAATGCAGTTATGGAAGCTTGATTTACTCTTACGTGTTTCAAAATAACGCACATGAGCATCATAACGTAGCACATAATTTGTTGCGATAAATGATATACAGCCGGCACTCTATACGTGCACTCTCTATAAGTCGGTCCAATGTAATTATTGTCGCAGCTGATGCTGAAAACGGCTGATGCTGAAAACGGCTGATGCTGAAATTTGGGGTCTCTATTTAAATCTATAATACCTACTAAAATCCACATATACTTTTTTATTAATAAAACTACCCTACTAACCCTAACCTAACTATGAAAAAAAAGTGTTTTATAATTTTATAATAAAATATGAAAAAATTTCAGCATCAGCTGCGACAATTATTTAATATTATCGTTATATGTAGACTATGCTCCATAAATGAGTATTCTATAAATGCATTTTTACCCAAAAAACGTGCAGTTATGGAAGGTTGACTGTATTGGATTTACTCTTATTTTGACATGGGTGTATTCGAAATAACGCTCAGGTCAATTAATTCGTGCAGGCGGGCGTTATTTCGCTCTTATACGGTATCTAATGTTAAAGAAGTTAGCAAAGAGGATTTGGTTATGTATGTATATTCAACGACTTGGTTGGACGAAAAATTGATTATAACAGTGTAAAGCGCGTGAACCATCCCGTACCAAACTATTGATTTTTCTTGTTTATTTGAAATTTGATTGGCCAGCGAAATTTTTAGGGTAATAACGCTATGGCAAATACATTACTCACGGCAAGTGTGTGACAGAAATACGAAATTTGGTCTATGAAACTCCTTTTGGATTCTAACAAAAAAAATTTCTTGTAAAATTTTGGTATATAAAAGATCTTACCCTATCACCTAACCCCTAACCCTAGTCTAGTATTAATTTGATTAAATTTTCGTTATATAAAAATTTTGTTACATAGATCCACGATTATTGTTTACATATACATGCGATAAAATTTTGAATAATATTTAGTTTATAAAACTATCTTGTGATTTAACAAAAATTTTTTTGTAAAATTCTAATATAATTAATATAAAATATTTTGTAGTAGAAATTAGTCAGAATTTTGTATATTATATATATATATATATATTAATTTAATACTATATAGCTAAATTTATAAATATATATATAGTATTACTATTATATATGAGCATTAGGATTTACCGACAATTACCTAACAACCACTTCCCGGCAACTATTTTCCCGACAATTATTTCTCGAAATAACCATTTTCCTGACAACCATTTTACCGACAATCATTTCCCGGTATGACCATTTCCCCAACAATCACGTCATTCATGTTGGAAAATGGTCATGTCGGGGAAATGGTTGGCTGTCGGGAAAATGTTATGTAAGAGAAATAATTGTCGGTAAAATGTTATGTCAGAGAAATAATTGTCGGTAAGCCTAGTATTAGCTAATTTCAGACAATTATAGATTAGAATTAGTTTAATTGACTAAAAATAATTTACGTAATTAACAACAATTCAGTCAGCTAACTAATGTATAGTAGTAATTAATTAAACTAATTCCAATTTTCAATCAGAATAAAATAAAATTTATCTAAAATCTAATTATATTTTTTTTATTTATTAATAATTCTAATTCAGATTCTACGTATCTATTGTTAAAAATCCTATGATTGGCTAAATGATAATGTATAAGTATGTATAAACAATATAAAGTTGAATTGGATAATTTTTTATACAGTTTAGGTCATACAAATTTAATTGTTTCTTATAACCAGCCGAGTTAAATTTTTGACTATATTTACTAGCCGCGTGGTTTTTTTTTAAAGAAATCTATAAATAAAATTAAAAGCCGATTGCCGGGTTATTTCAATAAAATTTTGATTGATTAATATTTTAAAATCTTATTATATTTTTAACTTTTTTATTATGTTTTTTAATTTCTTTATATTTTTTATTTTATTAATAACTTTAAAAAGCAATAGCAAACTCAAATTTTATTAAATTAAAGAATAAATTTTGTAACTTCGTTCGCTTACCTTTTTATAGAAATTTTTTTATTTATCTATAATTTTTTATTTTTATAACTAATTTTAAAAAAAGTATTAGGTTTTATTTGCTGGTTTAAAGTGTTTTACGCAGTATTGCTTAGATTTATTATAAATAGTTTAGCCAATCATAGGATTTTTTTTTTTAAAAAAAAAAAGACACGCTAAAAAATTCTATAATGACACGTAAGTCAATTTAAACTTTAATTCATTGTAATTTTCTACAATTATTATGAAATGTCATATCATAATAAAAAAATAATATATAAGAATATTATACAGTATGAATATTATATGAATATTAATATGAAAAAAAAGTATTAACTATTTTCTGTAACAAACCTCTTTTTAAATTTGATAATTATGTTTAATAAGGCTTAACGTTAAAGATTAGCCAAATATAAAGATACTGAATATAGTTTGAACTAATGATGATAGAAGAATATCATTTTTTTTAAAAGATATATATTAGAGACCATCAAATTAAAAGAAAATTACGATCTACTAAAAAATAAACAATCTAGAAACTGACAATAAAAATGAAACATTTATTTGATCGTGGATAATAGCCGTCTGATTGGATACTCAGTGAAAATCTAGAATATCCAGAAAGTGGATAAACGGACTCGCATGTTTGCATAACTCGTATGCAAATCATCACCTGATTTGCCATTATTTTTTTTTTAAATCATATATATTTCATATTTCTGTATTTTAGGTATTACGTACGTAAATTGTAGATTTTTTACGTACTAGTTAAGAGAATTAAAATATACAAGGCTTTAATTGGCATTCCGCCCGAGTATTGTACAAGGTTGGTATACCCAAATTAAGTCAATGTCAATGAAATGGGTTAAAAAGAGATGTCAAAAAAAACAAATAGTCTATTATTAGTTAACTTCTTTTACTAAATTCGGATATATCAACAATTTCATTCATAATGTCAGTTGATCCATTCAATTACTGAATTGTATCAGGTATTCATGTTCAAATTCGTAAAACAAGTGGATGACCATGATGGTCTCATAAACTAACTTAATTTACTATACATGTCAAAAAAGAAAAAAGAGAAAAGAAAAAAGAAATCATATAATTCTATTAGCAATTTTGGTTAATAAAGTTGAAACCTTTTCCTTATTGAAATAGCGACAATGTCAATATAAGACACCACGTGTGAAGTGAAAACATTTTTTTTTTTTTGATACCCATTTTTTTTTTCAATTTAATTGGTACACATTATTTATTCATTAAACAATTAATCGATGATTTACGAAGGAAGAATATTTCAATTTTGGAGAGATGTTATAATGGATATAATCTTACATAATTAAACACATCTAATCGTAAATGCTAGTGAAACGTTAATAGAAACACTATCAAACGTAAAGGTAAGTAAAGGTATGCAATGAAAGTCAGTATTTGTCATTGTTTTATGCATGATGAATATTTTAAGGCCGAAATAATTATTTAATGATTCTTAGAAGGTTGGATTTTTTAGGTGACAAGAAATTCAGAGTTAGATTTTTAGATGACAAGGATTAAAATTTTGTGTAACGGTAATATATGAAAGAATAAAAATAACACAGCTGCGTATAACACAAATGATAAACATAAGCCAAAAGAATAAAGTAACACAAATAACATAAATGATAAACATAAGCCGAAATAATGGAAAGTAGAAAACAAAATTTCTTTTTCGATCGTTTAGTTTCTTTCCAAATAAGGACGAATGAAACGATAAGACTATGAGATAGAAAATTTATAAAATTTATATATATATACAACAAGAATAAATTTTTTATGGTACACCCACAATAAAACTTGTGGGAAACTTACCTGATTTAAGTTTTTATGTAAGTTTTCGGAAAACAACAACTTAATAAGTATTCCATTTTTAAAACCTAGAAACCCTTTTCCTTCTTTACTATTGTTTATTATTGAATGACGCATTGTCCTTATTTCCGTATCTCTGCATTCACCTGAGATAATTTTTTGTACATAATTACGTTAAGTCGCGCAATTTTTCATTCTCACAACGCATCCACTCTGACTTTCTTTATCTTACCATTTTCTTCATTTCTTTCATTTTCTTTGTTCTGTCCATTATTTTCGGTTTCATTATCGCTTATATTAATCTCTTTGATTGATTTTAAGCGTTAAGCAGTTGACCTGCTAAAACTTATTTAGTTACGAATATTATTAGTTACGAATATTATAGTTACGAAATAAAAAATTATAATAATAATAAAATATTCAGAGTAGACAATCAAAAACTAAAAATAAAGAAATGACAATTACCTCAAAAAAATCACGACAACCTCATAAGAATAATACTATCGATGTTATGATTCAACCAAAATATCAAATGGTACTCCTTACACCAACCATTATTCCAAACTTGATGTACAATATTGACCCCGATGATTATGTTCCAAGCACTATGCGCGGAAAACATATTTTAGGTAAGGCATTTAAGTTCACATTAATTGAATGTATTTCTTTATTTAATGAATAAATGTTTTTAATAAATTTCCATAAATATTTTTAATAAATTTTCATAAATAGTTCTTGGAGCAACAGGTGGCCTTGGAGCTCAAGTAGTCAATCAAGCACTCGAAGCTTCGTATCACGTAACAGCACTGGTTCAAAATGATATTAATTTACCATTTACACGACGTCAATTAAGAAATCCAAATCTTGTAATAGTGGTTGGATCAGTACTTCGTCGCGAAGATTTAGATAAAGTAATTGAACATCAAGACGCCGTTATAAATTGCCTAGGACCAAAACCATTATTTGCTTCAGATATTGATGTCTGTTCACGTAGTCAAACATTAGTCATTTCAAGTATGAAAAGATTTGGAGTTAGACGATTAATTGCTGTAACGTCACAAGGAGTCACTGACGATTTTAATGAAGATAAAATAATGAAAGCCTCTTGCACTATACAACCACAAATTACAAATGGCATACAAAAGCTTTTTGAAAATTTATTTTCTGGTAAAATTTTGCAGGACAAAGCAATTCAAGAAAGAATTATAAAAAATAATAATAGTTACATTGATTGGACAATTATTAGACCTGGAAAGTTGACAAATGGTCAACTAACAAACGAGTATATGGTAAATGTGAAACCGAACTATAACAAAGTTTCAAGAGCAAATGTTGCACATTTCATATTGAAAGAGTTAAGAAGTTCTGAATGGGTCAGAAAATGCGTTAGCGTGAATAGTGTATAATTAAAAAATATATATATAGTTAAAAAATCGGCAAATTTTTTTTTTTTTGTTTTTTACACTTTCGTATATTATCAATTTCGTATATCAATAATGTCGTCATTCTTTAATAACCAAGATATTATGTATATATATCAATACTTTTCAAAACGTAACAATTGTAATACGTTCGTATTTAAATAATATTATTAATTGATTAATTTATTATTATTATTATTACAATTGTTATTATTTGACGAATATTTTTATCACTTTTAAAATCTCGTTTCATTGAGATTTTTATGTATTCTTTTATTATTATTAATGATTAATTTTTTTTTTAACAAATACTATTAATGTATTCTCCGCAGTTTTCATGCGAATTTTAGGCTGGGTTTATGCTTTTTTTTCGGGGGATTACGTTAATTGGTAAAAGGGTTTTTTGGTTTTAATATTTATTTTGTTGTTTTCAATGCTTCTAATTATGAATTGCCGATTTTTTATATGTCCAAGTTACAAACTTCTTCAACATGTGGCTTTATTTTACATGTAGAAAAAATATTTTCATAATACGCATTTAAATAATTCACATGTCTATTATAATGTATAATAAAAAATTTTCAATAACACACGTCTTAATAATTACTGTATTAAAGCTGCTACGATCATCATATAAGTTTTCATTTATGAAATTTAATCTCTGATTTTCAGCCATTGAAAATTTATTTCATATATGTGAAAAAAACTTGCAAAGTAAATCAACTCTCTTGATTAACTAACAACTTATAAATACATTAAGTATTAAAGAAATCACGTGTAAATATCTTTGAAATAAAATACGTATACGTATAAAATATATCGAATATTGCGCAAGAAAATTGTCTCGTATTATTACAGTATTAGTTTTATTAGTTATTCCCAATTCAATTGTGAAATCAATAATTGTGAAATCATGTGAAAACATACAAAGCTTTCAATCATCTAAATAAAAGTTTTATCATGAAAAATTTAGATATTGTCAACTTTTAGATAAAAAAAAAAGTTTAGATTAACATCAAGATCAACATTGGATTCAATTTTGACCTGTTTTTACGGGGAATCAAAGTCGGTTTGGCCCGCATTAATGTGATACAGGCCGATCGATCTTTTATAATTCTGACCAAAACCGAAATCATAATGATTCAATTAGATCGTTATTGTTATTTTGTAGAATTGCATAACATTTAGTCTTCGTACGTATTAGCCGAGTATTTTGTCTTAAATCGGAGCACATTTTACCTATTATAATGTAATTGAATTAATAGCATATATATATACTATTTATTCCTTAGCACGGCGAGAATAATGAATTATTTCCCGTAACGGGGAATAAATGAATTATTCCCCTGTTTTATTAATTGACGGCCGGACGGAGGTTATTTCCCAACTGAGTTTAAATTAAGCCTTGCAAAAATAACACGTAAATCCCCTTAAAAAACAATTAGTAAAACGGGGAATAATTTAAAATTTATAATCGTTAGAACATAATTTATTTATAGTTTTTTTTTTTTTTTTTTTTTTTAGATAAATGATTTCCGTTTCTCTGCTAGTCCAAATTTGATCGTTTCGTCCCATATTAAATTTTCGGATATAGCTTTTTGGGATAACAATCAAGACTTTGGTTAATTGATGGCCCGTTAGAACGATAATCAATTGTTAAAATTGACCTTTCGCGATAACAGCCATGAATTTTTGTATTAGTATCAAGTAGGTTAGTAACCAAAAAAGTAATTATTTTAAGGGAATAAAATATTATTTCGTTTCACTCATGATAGATATTAGCTTCGAATCACATTTCTAGATAAAGTTGCTTTGTTTTTTTTTCTAGCGCTACTAATCTAAAGATTTCTATAAAAAAAAAATCTAAATTAGATTAGAAAGAGGTTTCGCGAGGAAACTTTTTGTTAGTGCATGAGTAGTGTTAAACTCGTGGCAACTCATGGTTTATTGTGCTGAATTATTTGTTATTCGAAATCTATTTTTCATATATATCTGATATCAGATACTGTATACAGTTAAAATTAGATTTTTTTTTATGTTATGCCTGATCTTGAAATTTGGTTGGCTAGAGAAATTTGGGGTGTAATGCTAGGATTCAAACTTTGAGCCAATAAAAAAAAGAACTAATCCAGATTTTCGGTTTATTCAGAAACAAAAACAATGAGTTCTACGAAGTCTCTTATTCCTCCCAAGTTATCTGTTTCCGGAATAACAGGCGGTGCAGCAGCCTTTTCTCAGCTTGGTGACCTTTACAGTAAGCTGCCAAAGGGACCCCTAGTTGAAGGTATACCTCATACGATGCCTAGATTACTTGGAAGATACTGGTATAGATACATTCGAACCAGCTCGCCTGCTCCTCTTTTACATATTATTTTGGGTGTTGGTCTTGTTAGTTATGCAATTGATTATGAACTTCATTTAAGTAAGTAAATTTCTTTGAACGAGAATGGAACTTATTGTAAATTTTATGAATTTCTCACATATTTACCATTTTATTATAGAGCATCATAAGAACAGACAACACCATTAAACCATTATCTAATATTCAACTTTGGCTGCTGAATAAAAAAATATATATATCATTTTACTTGTGGATCATAATTTTTAGTTGTATGTTATATAACATTGTCTTAATGGTGTGTTTGTGTATCTGAATGGCGGATTGGATTCTCCAATCCAGAGAGACTTATTCAGAGACTTTAATTAAATTGTAACGAAATAGATTTATCATAAAAAAGATAGTTGATTACAAGTTGATCAAAATAAGGTTAAGTCTCTGAATTAATAATAGAGTATTATTAATAAATTAATGGTCGAACTTTTTCGAAACTATAAACTTAGATCTTAAGGTCTCATTCCACCGTTCTCTTCTTCATCCTCTCGAGTCAAAAAATCCATAGTAATTTATTAATTTTATATTTAACAATTGATTTTGATTTGGCAAAAAAAGAAACTGTTTGCTGATAATATCTGCTCGATCTTTTATGAAAATCACCGTTGCTAGATTTTTGAAATGTTATTGCAGTTTCAGTAGTGTTTCAGTCCCAAATATTTTCATTACATAGTTATCCTTTGTATATCACTTGATGTTCGGAGCGAAGCTGAGAACTCATGCTCCTCTTATACGCTTTGGTGGCCGAAATTATACTTCCTATCAAATATCAATCTAACGATGATCGTATCCACATATGAAACTTGTTCGTTATATAGTATGAATATATTCTAAAAAGCTGATAAAATTTTATGAAGTCAATTTGGAATTTTAGACCTTCATGAATGAAATAAATATAAATAAAAATTTTAATCGTATATGCTAGATGTTACGAGATCAAAATTAATCATAAAATTTTTTTCACTTAATCAATTTATGGAAGGGTCAATATCGAACCAATTTTATATATGTAATAACTTTTTGGTCGGGATTCAAAAATAACCCATATATCACCTTATTTTAGTATCACTAGCGAGACGTATGAGTGTGTGATGCCGTGAACGAAGTCACGAGGCATCCATTTGTCACGAGATCACAACCAGAACCCGAAACACCGGGTCATAGTATAGGTTTTAGCTAATGGGTATTGGTATGATTGAGTCAGTGATGGTGAGAGTTATTTGGTAAGTATGATGTATTGTTCGATGTGTTTGAGTTTATTTGATTAAGGGGCAACAATGGACGTTCTGTAAGTATGATGTATTGTGCTATGAGTATCGATTTGATTGAGTTAACGATGGTAAGTATGAGGTCATGGTATTTGAGTATTTAAGAAGTGAGGTTTGGAAATTCGTTCTCTCTCTTTTGTCTTTGCTGCTAGCTCGACACAAGTCTAGCTTCGTCGAGACCCACCCTCCCACCACAGGATGAAAGTGGTTAGTAAGTAGAGATAGTTAGGGTTGTAGGAGTTGTCGATAGCCCGGGTAAACAACCCGGATATCAAAAATTGGTATTATGATAGCCCGACTATACAGTTCGGATATCAAAAGAAAGAGAAAAGGGGGGTAAAATTGGTAAGCGATACTAGGAAAGGGCTGTAGACCACGTGGGCAGCGAGGCGAGATCCTATTTGTGTTTTTCATAGTCATTTAGTGATGCCGGGTGATCGAGTGATAAAGTATTAAAATCGATAGAATTTAATCAGTATATCAACCGTGTGAATTTGGCATATGCGGCAAATCATTATCGTTATACTGTAGTTACGATTTTAAATAATCCATTGAATATTTAAATAATACGCAAAATTACATAAATTTTTATTCTTAGCGTTAGAAACTTTCGCAAATTACAACCACCATGTGATTACCAAAAGAAATGATCTTATGTAATATCGACGTAGACGACTGAATAAAATGCCATCAATAAAAAAAAAACGGAAAAAATTTTCACAATCGAAAATAATTTACGATTTTTTAATATTTTCGTTAATATAAATACATTGCCAATCATTGATTCTCTTGCTTTTCGTCTAATTCTTTGATATGAATTTTTACACCATCTTTCACTTATTTATTATTATTATCTCCATCTCTCTCACCATCGGTCATCCTCTCGTAAATAGAATTCAATCCAATTCAAATTTACCCTCTTCAAAACGTTCAACTAAGTTCAAGGTCGCTCGCCTTGCTTATCAATCATCTCATGAAATGAATGTGCGTGCAAATGCTAATTGTAAATCAATATGCAAAAAAACAATGTAAAGGACTAAAAGGACGTGAGTGGGATAATTGTTATAACGGTTGTATGATTAATTGTCGTTAATACAATTCTGTGAAGTTTGGAATATGGTGAACTTTTTTCTCATGAAAAATAAAAGATGGAATAATAACAATCTATTAGCGAAGCTAAACATGAAATCTGTAAAATTTAGATGAGAACTAGGAATACTATAATTAAAATTTTTTTAAACAGAATAAAGTATGAACAATGCTAGGCGAATTATAACATATTATTTCAAGGGTTTGGAAGAGGCGCGAAATTTTTTAATATTATAAAAAGCATTGATTGAACCAGTGCCGTGATAATTTTTAATTAATGCTAAAGCTTTTGATTAATATTTTAATAAAATCTTCAATTTTTTTAACAACTTTGTGTTTATAAAACATATTTATGATGTTTTGTAACTACTTTAATTTACAGCTTGGTTCGTAATTCTAAGTAAAATGTTCAAAAAATTCTTCTCATTTTATAAAAATAATCTTAAGAACATTGTAAAATAAACGACATTTTTGTTTATTATTATACAGTATGTACTGTATTAGTCAAATAAATATTAAGACGCGCCGAATTCGACTGTTAATTTTAAAAACTTTGCTTTTTCTTCGGTGTTTAAGCTTTATATTGATTGTTTAAGGTTTCTTGGTTTCTTTTTTTTTTTTTTTTTTTTTTTTTTTTTTTTTTTTTTTGTTTTTTTTTTTTTTTTTTTTTTTTTTTTTTTTTTTTT
>CAJVPY010000801.1:0-23171 GCA_910591965.1 Dentiscutata erythropus
AATAGTTAATGGAAAAGTAATATAGGGAAATAAGGAGTATAATGCCACATTGGGTGACTAGTAATAGTAGCACAAATATAATTAGAAACTGTATATATGTTAGAGAAAAGCCTTTAAAAATAAAAATAAAAGTTTCTATGTTGGCAATATAAAAAAAAATAAAAATAAAAAAAATAATCCTAATTATCTAAAGTAGTACTTTTATAGACCAGACTTGAACCAGACTTTAGTTAAATCTAAGTGTGGTTTAATTCTCAGACTAGACCCAAACTTTTATTTTTAGACTTTTTAGTCAAGTTTAAGGTTTGGTCTAAAGTCTGCAAACTAGTTTGAGTCTGAATATTTTTGATACTTAATTAGATTTATGAAAGATTTTTTTATTGTAGTTGTACAAAAGCTACTAGTTACTTTAAATTATATTAATCCATCTGAAGCTCAAACTTCCAAGTACAAATTTTTAACAAGCAGGAATATAGAGACAAGCTGGTTAGATAAGAGTATTCATTTTTTTTTTTTTGTAAAATTCAGCAATCTTGCCAATACTTTATTAGAATAAAATATTAAACTTACGAGTAAAATATCAATTTTGACTCAAGTCACTTTAAGCCTACCTAAATTACAAGTATTCACTAACTCAGTTGTTTTCAAGCAAATACCTATATTTGATCTGCTATAGTAAATGTTTATTTCTATACCAAAAAACCCTGCAAGTGAATTCTTCAATACTTAACTAAATGGTATTTATAGCCTATTAAAACTGCTATCTTTTCTAAACTTTCTTCCTCTAGCTTTGCAAGCAGAAAGATTTATAGTCTCTAACTGACTTATGAAAAAAAACTAATACTAAAAAGATAAAAGGAACAACACGAAACAGGAAATAAAAAAACTGTTTAAGCAACAAGAAAACAAACAAAAAGAAAAAATGAAACAAGAAAAAAAAAGCAAAAAAAAAAACAATCTATAAAAACACTATTATAGTCCATGCTAGATACAATTGTAAAAATTATATACTAAATTTAAAAATCTTGTATATCTTTGTTGTAAAGCTTCGCCTTATTGTTAAGTTTCTTCGACTTTACTGTCTGGTCTGGGTCAGTTTGTTAACTAAAGTGCCAATTGGTTCATCATATAGTGTAAATACATTATTGTCAAAACAATCCTGTATTTATGTTTTACTTTATTTGTCCAAAAATAGAAAGTGTAAACAAGGCCGATTTTTTGGAGGGAGTAAGCTAGATTGCCCACTTTTTGTCAAAAATTTTGGTAAGGTTGGCAAGAGGCAGTAGAGGTAAAAAAAAAAACTACTAGTTTCAAACCAAAGAAGTGTGTATACTTTTCTTGCAAAGTATATCAGAGACTTGTTGACCAAGCAAAGAGCGAGTACTTAAAAACATTAAAGAGTGAGTGATAAACTTTAAGCTTGTCGGCAAGTAGCATATGAGAACTACTTTTAAATGACAAGTACTCTTCATTACAATAGTGAGTGATAAACTCTGTTAGCAGGTTGTATATAAGAACTACCTCTAAATAACAAGTACTGTAGTTCCTCGATTTATCTTACTTATTACTTTTTTAACTAATTATAATATATTTATTAAGAAAAGTTTTTAAAAAAAATTTGGAAAAAATAATCGTTGAAAAGAGTTGGATAAGAGTATTCATTTATAGAGCATAATCTAATATATATTAAATAATTTTATGTAAAATACACTTATAAAGTGCACATATAGAGTATTAACTATATATTACAATAATAAATTATGTGCTGTATTAGTGCAAATTAATTTAGAACACTCATAAGCACTAATTTCAGACCATATATTATTTTTAAAACACCTAATTTTTCAAAATAATATTTAGAATTATTATTTATATAGTAAATATATTTAATAACTGCTTAATTTGAAATTTTATTTAATTATAGTATATATATACTAATTATAATTTTATTTTAAAAGGTGTGGCAACTTAGTGTAGTAGTCTAGTTGTCACTTTCTCCAAGTGGCAAGTTTAGAGTTCAAATCCCACTGGCAATGATATTTGAAAAATAAGCTTGTATTTAGTTGATGGCTATGTTTATTAGTTAGATCTAGAACTAAATTTATAACTTTTGTCACACCATTTAGTAATAGAAGCTTTGGTACAATAAATTTGAGAAACCAGTATAACCAAAAACCTATTTGGGAAGTTCTGAATTTGGATATAACAATGATTTTTGATGGTATTGCAGAAGGGCTAAATTTGAACTAGGCCTAAAATCAGAAAACTGAGCAACTAGGTTCTATAGCAGAAGACATACTAGCTAAACCACTGGGTTGTTGCACCAGAGAAAAAAGCATATGCTCTGAAAGTATAAACTAAGTAGAGGGTGTCCTTCAGGCACCTAAAGCCTAAGCAGACCAACTCTTTTGGATTGCTGGCTAGAAGTAAAGAAGGGACCAATAGAGAATCTGGGTAAGGAGACAGTTCTAAGTGTAGGTATCAGAGTTGTTGTAAACTAATTAAAGGCAATTAGTATGTAATAAGAAACTAATTAGAAAGGTTGTAGTTTGAGATACAGATTGGGTTAAGCAGTGCTCTAAAAGGTAGCTTACAATATAAACTTGGTGATAGTAACACAACAGGTACTAACTAGGAAGATATTATAGAACAAACAGGTGAATGCATGTGTTGAATATGCACTGCTTTGTTGAACTTACCTTTAAGAATAGTAAAGTATTTTAAGTTGGCTGATTATGTAGTGGTGTTACAAAACCTATATTTGAATAGTGAGTTATACCTGCATTAAGATAGGTGTTAGGCCAAATACTGTATATTAAAACCAGAAGGTTTAAATAGGTACCCCCGTAGTTGGAGTACAAGTATAGCAGATAGTGTAGAACCCTTAGCATAGTACAACCACTTTGGGCGAACTACTTAAATTAGATACCAAAAGTGTATATGTGGCTTGATATACCTTTGTCACAATGTATAGTGTTTAAACTCGACTTAATAAAATTTACCTAGTGTTCAAAGATAAGCCGGCTTATCACGGCTTAATACGGCTTATCACGTGATAAATTCGAATTTATCACGTGATAAGCTGCATTAAGCCGCAGCAAGCCGTGATAAGCCGGCTTGTCTTTGAACACTAAATTTACCGACCAAAAAGGTCTCCTTTAATTATAAAAAAAAAAAAAAACTTCATTTTAGAAAACAATTATAACAATAAAAAATAAATACACTATAGTTTACAAAAAGCAAAATTCGTATCTGAATTTTTTTAACCTATACACAATCCTATTAATATATGCTGCATATTCATTTATTCTATAAAATTCGATATCTGCACTATAAGCTTGATATATTTAAATAGTAGTAATTAATATGCTTTTTTTTTAAAAAAAATAAATCACAATAAATCAAAGTTTGCACTTGTGTATTTCAGTAATAATAATAGATCTGAATCGAATATTATTCGATTGAATCTTTTTTTAAATTTGAATTTACAGAATCTAAAATTATAGAATTTAAAATAGATTTGCAGATTGAATCTAAATTTTAAATTTATTTTGCAGAACACTAATCAAAGTCTCTATTCTATAGGTTTTATAGCTAAATTAATATAAAAATCTAGTCCCAAACATTTAGATCTTAATTTATCAATAATATTTGATTCTCTTTATCTATTCAAAATTTTTGTCATGATAACTCCAAGACTATAAATATCTCATTTCAGTATATAGCAAAATTCTACATATTTTTTCTTTTTTTACTCTATTAAAAAGTCTAAAATCTATAATATAAAATATTTTTGTTGTGCAAATCTCTGTAAATAAGTTTTTATGAATAAATCAACTTGAAATCCAAAGTAGCTAATGCTTTTTTTACTTCTAATCCAAGCTAATTACTATTGAGATTTAACATTGTTAAGAAGAAGTTCTTGCAAAGTGTATCAGCTAATATTTTTCCTCTTTTGGATTTAAGTTAATTTTTATCAAAATCTAATATTGGAAAAGTTCTTGCAAAGTGTATCAGCTATACAGTACAAAATATTCAATTTACTCTTTTATTCTAATTATGATACTTGTTTAAGATTTTTTCATAACAAACCTTTTATTGCAAACTTTATAATAATAATATAATCACTATGATCATTTCTTGACACTTTTAAACAGTTTAGAAATAAAGAGTTTTTATAACTAATTTTACTGTAATTTTTTAATTTCTAGATAAATTTTTATATATTTTTGTTCAAATCACTTTAAGTACACTATTTTACTACATATTATTAATTTTATTGAACTAATATGTTCAATATATAGTTGCAAATCCTTTTTTTCTTCTATAATTCTTAGAATAATTTAAATCTCTTATTATCTAATATTTTCTTAACTTCAAGATTAATGATTTGGTGATTTATTAGTTTTAAGAAGACTTTTATATTTTGTGAGCCAATAATTTGCCTTTCTTTGTGCTAATACTATTTCAATAAAATTAAGTAACTAATTTATAACCTATATTAGCAGATTTTTTATAGTATTCAAATACTTTATTATGATTTGACCAACTCACTAAATATTATATATTGCAGTAGCATTAATCAAATCAGCAGATTTCTTACAATGTTTAAATAGTTTTTAGAAATCTATTTCTTCTCTAATTCTATTGTAATAACAAAGACCAACATCATTTATTGCTGCTAAATAATCTAAATTATTATAAAAAATATATATAATTAAAAGCCACAAAAGATATAGCTTATCAGACAAGTTCAATACTAGGTTTTAAAGTTTGTAAACATGTCTAGTATATTTTTTTGTAGTTTAGCTCATCATATGAGTATATAATAAGTTAAGCTACAAAAAAATATACCAGACTAGACCAGACTGTTTGCTAACTTTAGACCAAACTTCAAATATATTTAAACTTAAACTAGTTTGCAAACTTCAAACTAGACTCAAGCCAAACTTATAGTTAAGTTTAAATCTGGTTTGAAGTTTAAAACTAGTAAAATTTAAAGTCTAAGTCTAGTTTGATCCTCAGACCAGACCGAACCCAAATTGATCTAGAAGCACTAACTTAAAGTGAATTTTAGTTATTTTTTTTAAATTTATCAAAAATTTAGCTATCAAATTTTGGTAAAATTTTAAATTAATTTAATATACTCAAATTATTAAAACTAGTTTTAACCTCTAGCACTAAGCAAACTTTTACAAACTATGATTATCTATTTATTTCTTGTGTATTTGAGTGTAGTTTGCAAATTGTAATAATATTTATTAAACTAAATAATTTAAAATTTTAATCACTCTTTCTAATGATCACTCAAACCAAAAATTTTTATTAATAGAAAAATTAAATTTTTGTTAGAAAGTCATAGTCTACTTAGTGGTTTGTTTAAAAGTCACATTTGCTATTGCAAAACTTCTCTAAAAAAATATTTAGCATACAAGCCAAGAGTATTATTATACAAGATAACTAGTAGCCAGTGCTCTTGTATAAAAAATCTTAGTAAAGTATAAACAAAGCCCAACTTCATTAATGAAGTTTTTAGATTATTACTTCAATGAAGAATATAGAAGAAACAACAAAATATATATTTTTTTTAAGCCACACTCTTTCTACTTAGTCAAGTAGTTCATCTCTTACTCTTTTTCATTTTTTTGTTGGTTATTCAAAATTTTTATAAAAAGTGGAAAATTTAACTTATCCTTTTAAAAGATTAGTATTGTTTACTTTCCAAATTCAGACAGACTCAGTAGAATACAACTATGTGATGTGTACTTATAAATATGGTGCTATATTAGGAAAGTTAAAGCAGAACCTCTAGTTAAAGAAATATCCAAAGTTGATTATCATATTAAAAAAGAAAATATATATTAAGGTAAAGCTTTACAGTAGTGACGTATAACTGTTGCATTTGTTATATACTTTTTTCAGCCTTGTACAAATTACAATAGTGCATTCTAGTCATATTGAGAGGTGAAATCTCTTTCAACTTTATATTCTATTTCTATAAAATATTTCTTTTATTTTTTTACTTTTTTTTTTTTTTATATTTTTTTTTAGTTTTATATCTTGTTTATTCTCTCTTTCTCTTTTTTTTTTTATTTTTCTTTTTTTAATTATAGTTCATTTTTTATGTTTTATAAAATTTTTTTTGGATATTTCTAAATCATTTATAAACTAGTAGAACAGGTTATGCTTAGACCTACATTAGGTTTTTAGACTATATAAAATATAAAGCAGAGTTAAATTTTTTTATCTTTAAGTCTTTTAGAATAGCATATTTTTTTTAAAAAATACAATAAAGAGATTTAAGTTACAGTAAGACCTGTTAATAATTAAAAAAAAAAAAAAATTAAAATTCTAATCAAAGAAAATAAAATATACACTATATATAGCCAAATTATATCTGAGCTAGAGTTTGGAGCAGTGTTAAATATTTAATGTTCCCAATGTTTCTAAAAATATTTAAAAAAATTTGAAAATATTAAATTTAGAATTTATATTCTCTTTTAAAAACAAATTGAAAATATAAAAGTCTATAATTTGTATTCTCTATAATGATAGTTTTTGGTATACTATACTTTTTTTTATTTTATTTTTATTAGTTGTAGTATGACATGTATATTTTTTTGTAATAGTATAGTATATAGTATATACTTTTTTTTTAATTATAATACTGTATAATATATATACTTTTTTTTTTGTTGTAGCATGATATATATACTTTTTTCATGAGTTTTTTTTTAGCTATAGGATTAGATTATAATATTGATTTTTTTTTTTAGCTTTAATATATAACTTTGTAGCTGTAATATAATTATTTTTTTAGCTATAGTTTATTATAATACTGTACAATAAGAAAATATTGTATATAGCATGATAATTTTAAAGAGTCATTTAATATTAAAGCTATAAACAAAAATTTAAATATAAACCAATATATTTTAAACATTTAGACTTTAAAATGAATTGACTTTAAAAGCTAAATATTATAAGCTTTATTAACTACACTTTGAACTACTGTAATAATATTTGACATACACTATTTAATACAAATATATATTTTTTGTTTTAGATATAAGTACTAGCAAGAGAAAGTCTACAAGTTGTACTTTTTGAATATTAACTTTTAATAAAAATATTTTAAAATCAGGCAATTTGGTATCTAATGTTCTTAACATTATTTGAACTGTTTTATTAAAATGATTCAAATAATATTAAAATTATAGAAATTAAATTGTTGATTTTAAGATATTTTTTAAAACCAAATTTACAAAATTATAGCTTATATAGATTTTCTCTTGGTAAAACATATTATAATTTACAAATTACAAAGTATTGGCAAATAGCAAAGCAAACATATTAATAAATAGTTAAATACTGAGTAAGAGAAAGAGAAAGAAAGAGAAAATTTAGAAATTTTATTATAGAAACAGTAAAAATTTTTTGGGAACATAAATTTAATATTTTTATGTTCCCAAAGAACAAAAAAAAATTTTCAAATCTTTTTTCACTGGTTTGGAGCCGGTTTATTTTCCATATTATAAAACCGATTAAATCCGGTTTTAACATATAAAAAATAAACCCGGTTCCAAACTCTCCTGTTTACGGTTATTTTTTTAACCGCCCTGGGTGACCCGAGTAGCGTTTTTTTAGATGGATCCAATCAATATAATTATATAGTACAGACTTTTTATGGTTTTTGCTCTCGTGTTCAATATGGAAGCAAAAAAAAAACAAAAAACAAATAAAAACATGATATATGCAGTGTTTAAAATTCAATTGCACAGATCTATATTTTATATATGTTGTGTAGCCTTCTTTTAAAATTTTTAATAAATTTTTTAAATACGTATTCAAAAAAACTCTTGCACATGTGCATCTTGTGCATACCAATTTTAAACACTGGATATATGGTTGCCTAAACCTACATATTTTTAGAAAAATATCGTGAGGTACGTACGTACGTATGTAGGTTATAAGCCGGAAGGCAGCCACGTCTAAGCCAAGCTGATTTAATAATGTCGGCTGGCTAATGCAGCCAAAGATCACATGATTATAAGTAGTATATATTACGAATAAAAAATGAAACTCGACTGGCTTAGCCAGACTAGCCAGACGTCTAAAAAACCATGCGGCTTATAACATTACGTAGTTAATTTAACCTTAATGCCAATCTCGGAATCAACCTAATTTGATAAACAAGACTCCCGATTTAGACATATATTAAATTGTTAATACATGTTAATACATTTATAGTACACACAAATACTAATCTGCTAAATACACACTACTCTTAGATCGCATTTCTTTACCTGTTATAATCACTAGAATATGAAAAAGTTCAACATCCCTAGATCTCGTTTCGGGTATCAGCGTGCAGCTACCAAATATTATTATATTTGGCCAAAATCATATATATAAAAATCCTAATCTGTCAATTGACCGAAATTTTTGGGGGGATTGCAAAAAATAATAATAAAAACAATGATGCTTATCGTTAATAGGCTTGGTATATGACACGTAACAATGAAGTTTTGTATCTGTGCCATATAACATATAGCCTAATTCGTTTGTGAAATCTGACATATGAAACACGAGGTGACACACCATTGTACTTTAATAGTTGAACCAACATCATTTATCATGTGATAGTTAGTTTAAATGATGGCTAGTGTTACTACTATAAATGTTAATCGAGTTTCGACTAACATTGGCGTTTCTTTCTTTGTCGCGGCAGGAATTTTATATCATTATGGATTCCTCAATAAAAAGGTCTTTAACACGAATCGGAAGTCCACAGCCACTAAGGGCAGCTTCTGATACCTTGTCCACAACTAACACTCTTACACCAACTCCAGAACCACCAAAAAATCAAACTAGTAGTACAGCTCCTTCAAACCGACAAAATGTGAAGGTTACGGTTAGAGTGAGACCTCCGAACGCCGTAGAAATGAGCAGAGGTGAAACAGAAATTTGGGAAGTTAACGGCCCACTTGGCAAAGTGAACATACAACCGGATTATATGGAGCGATACAGAAAACAAATGGCCGAATATTATTATGGTAATTAAAAAAATCAATTTATGGAATTTATTAAATTGTGGCTTAAATAATTCAACTTTAACGAACAAAATATTTTATTATGCAGACGAAGTGTTCACTGGTAGTGATAACAAACTATTATTTGAAAGAGGCGTGCGAGATACTGTTAGGTAAGCTCAGATAGGTAAAATATTCAATATGTGCAATTAAGAGAACTTGATTATTAATATTATAAACCGGTTGAATTTATATTTATTAGGTCAACTATGGAAGGCTATAACGGTAGACTAAATTTAAACGTATTATTCCATGTATTAATTCATAGTAAATAAAAAAATTTAATCTTTTTTGTAATAAAGGCACCGTATTTGCTTATGGACAGACTTCCTCTGGAAAGACTTTTGTAAGCATTGCATACTTCTCTTAATATTAATGATTTAGTACAAATAACATTTCTTAAGCTATTATTATCATTATTGTTATAGACTATGGTACGAATTCTCAAGACTTTAATTTCGTTAAAAAAAATGTATATAGTTTCAATTGATAATGAAATAATATGTGTAATATTCATTGCAGACAGGTATTATTAATTTTTTACACACTTATTTTTATGTTCAATTTTATCGATTTGTTTGAAAATCATATATAGGTACGGAGTCACAACCAGGAGTTATTCCACAAGCTGTCGATTCCGTATTTGAATACATCAAGGAGGTAAAAGAATATTTCATATGTCTGGCGTGTAAGTCTTTTTAATATGTTTATAATAAAATTGTATGGTTTTTTTTTTATATATTAAATATTTAGTGTAAAGAGAAAGAGTTTTTACTTCGGGTTTCTTATATGGAGATATATAATGAGACCGTACGCGATTTATTATGTCCCGAGACAGATGATTTACGAATTCACGAAGACAAGCGTGTTCGTATCATTTTATTTATTTTTAAATTCTAGGTTTATCAATTTGAATTTTGAAATATTTTCACATTTAAACACCAGCGTGGTGTATATGTAAGTCCTCTAAAAGAGGTCGTGGTGTCGACACCTAAACAAGTTATGAAAGAAATTTTAAAAGGAGAAGGTTTGTGAGTCAATAATTAATGATTATCATGTTTAAGTCACGATAGAGTGTTATTATAAACTGCCGGAAAATAACAAATTTAGCCAATCGCCATATGAGTTCAACTGATTGGAACGAAAGAAGTAGTCGGTCTCATACCATTTTTCAGATGGTAGGTTTAGTATTTGTCTATAATTGACAGCTACGTCTGTTAATCTATAGTACCATATTTATTCATTAATAGGTGGTTGAAAGTACTGCCAAAGGTTCATTGCCACCTAGACCAAATCGATATTCTACATTAGGACAAAAACAATCCGCATCTGTTTCAATATCTGTTTTGGTAAGAGTTTTACAAATATTTGATGCAGATTTAATAAGTATTTTCATTAGTTAATTAGATGTTTAATTTATATAGAATTTAATAGACTTAGCTGGTTCTGAAAAGGCAGCTAGTTCAGCCGATCGTCGAAAAGAAGGTGCTTTTATTAATAAAAGGTTTGCACTTGCAGATAAATTTTTGTATTTTTCACTATTTACGAAAATTAACTATATCTTAATTAAGTCTTTTGACACTTGGTACGGTGATCTCTAAGTTGACGGACAGCTCTGGGTAAACATTAATCGAATTGGAGAAATGCATTGGATTTTTTTTTCATAGACTTTTTTTTAATGTGTTTTTTTGGTAGTGGTCATATCCCATTTCGTGATTCAAAATTGACTCGAATTCTTCAGAATTCTCTCAGTGGGAATGCTCGGGTTGCTGTAATTTGTACTATATCTCCCTCTGCGATAAATCACGAAGAGTCACAGAACACCTTAAAATTTGCGGCTAGAATAAAAAAAGTGGTTACTAGAGCACAGACAAACACGGTATGTTGACCTGGCATTAAATTGAATCCTTTCAAATTTATTTTATTAACTTATTTTTTATTGCATAAATTTAGGTAATGGATGATAAAGCTCTATTGCAGAAATATCGTATGGAAATTGAAGAGCTTAAAACTAAACTTGAAAGAACTAATGATTCAAACCATCAAGAGAAGGAGTCAGAGTTATCTCAAATGTTGCAACAAGAAAAAGCTAAAGTACGTACATCAAATTTTGATGTACATCTTTTATTTCGATAAAGATATTATTTATCAATTCATACATTTTTACAGCATGAAGAAGAAATGATGGAAGCACAATTGGTTCGAACAGCTTTGAAAGAAAGAATCGATCATCTTACCAAGTTAATCTTGACAAATTCGTCTTTCTCGGGTAGTGCACAACAACCAACTGCGACACGTAAACCGGTAATCGATCACGCTAGTAGTGTTGGACAGGTTAGTCAAGACTATTTAACTTATTCATTATATTTATCTCTTTTAGCAGTTTATGCGTTTTATTATACATTTGTTATGCCAATTTCACAATATATGGGATATAGGTTAGTGAATTTGATCAACTCGAAAGTCAAGTTGAAGCAAAGAATGTGACAATCAACCTACTTAAATCTGATGTTGAGAGCAAGAATCAGATGATTGAACAATTAAAAACTGCAAATCAAAAGGCAGAACAATCTATAAAAGGATTAAATAATAGATTAAAAGCAAAAGATGAAGAATTGCAAAACCTTCATAATGAAAACCGTAAGTTAAAAACTGTTATTGAAGAACAAATAGGGAAGATTAGAAAATATGAAGACGATGGAAAAATCAATGGACACTCGCGTAGTGGAAGCCGAGAATATAATGAATTGAGCAAGACTATACAAAGGCAACGTAACATTATCAACGAGCTAGAAGAGGAAATCAAAGCGAACAAGTTGATTATTGCCAATCAAAAAGAAATGCTTCATCGGGCAGAGCTTTCGCAGCTAAAAAATAATGCGTCGATTAATCGTGTTAACGAGCGTCGGATGGAAAGTGATGAATATTCAACTCTAACTCGGGAGAATACGCGGGGTAATGGTTCGGGTAATGGAAAGAGTCTTGTGTTGAAAAACCATTGTTTAATTACCGATGAAGCGATTCTTATTTTCTTGTTACTTGCATTTTCGATTTTTAAAATAGTCGATTGAAGTGACCCTCAGTTTGTACATTTTCTCTTTTGCTATTAAGCCTATAGGTTAGTGCATAACATTATCATGCCTATCAGTGCTAGTGAAGGATACATAATACTTGCATTTGTTCAATTGTACAAAGATTCAATAACTGATAATAAAATCATGTCATCTAATTGCATTTAAAAAAAATTCTACTTTCTCCATTATAGAATTTGAAAGGTCTACTGCCAAGTAATACTACCTCGGGCAATTTTGAAACTTTAACAATATCTTACTTATAAGATATAAATTTTGGTATATTCGTATTTATTTTTAAAAAAATATTATTGATCTATGTATTATTAGTTCTCTTATATGTAATTAATATATACACTTTTTTTTGAAATATATAATTTCAATTTTGTATACTAGTTAATAGACTTTAATAGAAATTAAATATATCAATTAAAATACAATATTAGAATTTGTTTATGACATGAATTAAGTATTAAGTGTTAATTTGAATTATTATAAGATAAACAGGAGTTATGCAGTGATAATACGTAAAGTGAGTGAGTATATGGCGAAGCTAACACTTAGTACTAACAAAAGTTTAGCAAAAATTTTGATTTTGATATTTATATAAATTTTATAATAATTATATATAAAAAAAAAATCAAGTTTTATATAAGTTATGTAATGTTACTTAGAGGCTATGGTTTTTAATTTCGTGAGGGTATTGTGGCGAACGATATGCAGATTGACAATCATCATAATACGTAACGTAACGATTTTCTTTGGCTAATAATCATTTTACATTGAACAGGATGGTTTACTAAGCGAATCGAATTTCATCCACTAAGTAAAGTTACTGGAAATGCTATTTTTTAGATACCCTTAAATGTTGAAGCAATTGGTTAACTTTCATTAATTGACTTACACATTATACGTTTTGGCGCAGAATATAAATTTTCCGCACCAAGAAATATAACATGAAACTTGACTAATTACCGTAAAAGTTAACCAAATTACTTCAAAATTTGAATATATCCAAAAAACGGCATCTCCAATAACTTTACTTAATGGATGAACTTCGATTTGCTTAGTAAAAAACCATGTTTCCTTATAATATGTTCAATTCGTCACAATACTCACATTCGCCATAATACCCACACTCACCTTATATAAAAGAATACCAAAATTGATAGATTATGGTTGATACTATTGGCTGTCATCCATTTTGTAATATTTTGTAATCCAGGACTATGATAAATAATGTTCTGAATTGAAGCGAGACCACTTTTTTACAAAAAAAAAAAAAAAAACAAGAATAGCTCTAAATTTTAATTAGAAAACCACCTCAGCATACCATATTACCGCGAAATAACGCGCAGGGCTGAAATTATGAATTCCGGCCTAAATTTAAGCTTAATTCGGGCCGAACCTCGAAATAACGTTATTTCGCGGTAATACTTCCCTTGTTAAATTTTAGCGTTAGCGTTATATTCTAACCCTGCGGTTTTCTTAGCTTTATGTGACTTCAAATCATCACATGGGCACGAGGTTGTGATGCTAAATCATCACTAGAGTTTTAATTATACCGGTATAATAAAAAGGGTAGTATAGCACCGTATAACCAGGGTTGTAAAATTACGGTAATTTATTGTAAGTTACCAAAATGGTAAGTTACTGGTAAGTTACTGTAAGTTACCGTGAAAGTAATCTATGCTTTATTCCGAAAGTATCCGTGCTTCATGTCCGTTAATTGCCTACTATTACGAAATTTACGGACTTTCAAATGTGTATTTGGTATCCTACCATGGTAACTTACGGTAACTTACCGTAATTTACCGGTAACTTACCACGGTAAGTTTACCACTAACAACCCTGCGTATAACATACCGTTATTAGGGTTGGCATTACATAAATTACATTTTACGTTACATGAAATTACATTATAACTTACGAAATTGTAATGTAACTTTACGTTAAATATTGCATTGTCACATGATAATTGCACCAGCGTTAAATAAGTTTTGCCGACATTAATAGTTATCCGTCATTATGTTCGGAACTGTAATTTTATACTTACTTTGATGCCAGATTTTGTAATTTTGATTTCTGAAACTTTCACCGATTTACGTAAATTTGCCAACCCTAACCGTTATACGGCATGGTTCAGAATAGAGTTTGGAACCGGGTTTATTTTTCACATGTTAAACCCGGTTTTAATATATGAAAAATAAAACCGGTTCCAAGCTCTAGTTCAGAATCTTTCGGTTGTTTATATCAGAAACCTTCGGAAAATTTTGCAATCTCGACTTCGCACAGATAAAGCAATTTAATTGGCAAACTATTTTTAACTATTGGTATTATACATATACCCGTGTGTATAATACTAGGTATTATACTAGTATTATATGGGCTGCCGTCAATAGAAATCAGGTAGATCTACATTTGAAAAAAAAATTAATGCCTTAGCTTTCACAGCTCATATCTCGATAGATTTTAAAGCTATCTTGATTGTTTAATATTCAAAAGAATTCTTAGATCGTAAGCTTTCTTTTGAATATCAAACCATCAAGATAGCTTTAAAATCCATTGAGTTATGAGCTGTGAAAGTTAAGGCATTAATTTTTTTTTCAAATGTAGATATGCCTGATTTCTATTGACGGCAGCCCATATATACCAATAGTATAATACAGTATAGGTAATCTTTAAAACCCTAATCAAAAGTAAAAATCTAAGATTTTCAATTCAATTTATTCAATTCTATACATTTTAAAATAAAAATTCCGAACGATTATAGTATAAAATATTAAGCTTTCGAAGAAATCTAAATTTTCTTCGTATTTCAAAAAGTTAGTATGCCCTTGTTGACGTCTTAGACCAAATATTTAGATACTTTTAAAAAATTCACAAAACCAAAATTCTTTAAAATTAGTTTCTTAATGTAAATTTTTCAAAACGGACATTCGTTTATTATAATCGTGATATGTTACACCGTATCATGATTTTCTATTGGTTAATTTGCTGTTTACCGTCACGTGGAGATGTTGGTAGGCCAATCATATCATAAAATCTCCGTGCCTTCCACCCTAATTAGGTAATTTGTTTTGACTGTCATATTACACCCGATCTTAAATTTTGATTGGTCAAAATTACAAGAGGTAAACAATTTTTCGTGCCATCTAAAATTGATATAAATAAGATTCAATTTCCCTTGCACTTTTCAAATTTTCTCTTTTATTTATACACACCCTCTAAAAATGTCTAACCAAAATATCAATAACTGCAAACGTATGTTCGATAATCCTATACACCAATCTTAGCAATTTAAATCCGATTTAATAGAATATGAGAAGAAAATTATCTTCCCTATTGAAATTAAAAGAAATCTCGTGGTCGATCATTTAGTTTGATAAGGATTTACATTGGAAAGTACCCATGTTAGAGATGCAGTGAAGCAAATTTATAATTATATGATTTCACTGCATCTTCAATATGGTGTACTTTCCAGTTACGATTATCATTGGTTCCTACGCCGCCCAAAAGATAATCCTACGGAGCCACTTATTTCCGAAGCACTTCCATAAGAATCTACATCGCCAACAGTGCTTCAGTCATACGCCTACTTAACCTATCTCGCGGATGAGGATTCTATGGCACCCCATCCTAATATAATTTCAGAGCGAACTAGGGGGGCTTGTAGTTCGTAATTATTGAAATCGATCACATGTACTTGAATATTAATAGGTTATATCTATTTTTTCAGTATTTTCTTTTTAATTTTCTGGGTTTAATTTTCTTGTTTGGGTTTTAAATTTTTATTAGGCGCAATGAATATCGATATATGAAATGTGATGTTTAAACTGTGTCAATTTGTATTATTTTTCAGAAAAATTTTTTACTCGAATTCTGTGTTTATAAAATTAAAATAAAAATATATATATTGGAATTGAATAGACAGTTGTTGATTGGATAAATTATTTTATACTTTCTGGTAATATTATCACTAAAATAATCGAGATTAAATTAAACCTTGCTTTAACATATTAAAGATAAGACCAACCTCAACTTTAATATATGTTAATAGCACCGCATAGCTAGTAACTGTAGATCGAAAAAATTTATGCGGTTGACTTATCAGTTATATTCAAAGTTGATAAATACCAGTTACTAATAGTAAATCTCTCTACTTGGATGAACTGAATCAAAGTGCTTTTTTTTCAGTAATGGTAAATCATGCGACTAGTAACCCACCAGTCTCCCTATGTATTTCCAAATCACAAGATCATGTGAGCAAATAAATATAAATTTTAATTATTTTCTTATGCTTCAACAATTTTTTTATTTAATAATATATAAAAGTTAGCTCATAACAACCATGTATTCCACCCATGTATAGAAAAAAATCAATAATAATCTAAATTATGGTTAGCAATTTTCTACTTTCGATCACGGTAGCTGATGAATGGATTATCTTCATCGTCCAAGTTTGCCAACAAATCATCAATACTTAATTCATTATTTTCAATAGTAGATGTACTTGTCACCGCGGTCTTATCAACCTTTGGCCTTCCACTTGTTGAAGTAGGAGTACGATTTACAGAATTCCCAGGTGTAACAGTTGATGTATTGCTTGAATCGGTTACCCGAGTGGTAGCAGTATCGGATTCATCGTCCCTTCCTCTCATAAGATTTAATAACATCTGTCGATCTTGCTCCGTAGGATTAAAGTCCGTATCATAATATGACAAAAAATCATTCTCTACTTCATCATCAAAATCAATTTCATCATGGTTCTCAGGATCATATCCTAACTGTGACGTAAGTGTTGTAAGATAATCAACGTTTGATTCCACAGCATTTATTCGAGTTTCAATTTCATGAAGACTTTCTTTGTGATTTGTGTGTAAATTCGGTAAATTTGGCGATGCAGGAGAGACAGTTACTGCTTGTTGTTGAATTAAATTTGAATTATTATCAGCAGCAGTGGATGATGGATCATTTGAAGGTGTGATTTGATCAGGCTGAAGTAATGTGGAAAGATCTGCTGCATCCAAAAAATCAGCTGGATCGTTTATTTCATTTGATGGTAATGACGACGCTGCTGGTAAAGCGTTATAAATATCGAATTGCGACAAATTGTTTAGTGTTGACGGATTATTTACTGCAAGTGATGCCAATACTGACAATGAGGCTAAAATTTAAATAATTTTGGATTTTTTCAGTAAAAAGAAAAAAAAAAATAGAATCAAATTTGATATGTATACTGATATAGAATACCTGGATTGTTCATATCCAGAATTAAACGAGCTATATCATTTTCGGTATTTGGTGAATTGGATGAAGCACCTTGTCCACCGTCATTGCCTAATGCCCAATTTCCTGTCCCCACCATTTCCTGATTTTCATAATTCGTATCAGAATTTCCAATTAATAATCTTCGTTTTTTTTGGTACGATTGCTCTCTTTTTATCAGCCGAAAACACTGATGCAAGAAAACGTAGAATTTTATCAATGGTCTCTTGCTGACGTCGATGTCTGTCACGCGCTGTCATGGTTTCTTGCCATAAAATTTGATTATCTCTTTGTATATTCTTCAAATCTGCGCTAATAGTCATTTGATGTTTCTTGATTGATACAATTTCGTTCAAGATGTGGTTAATATCAATTTCGTTTGGTTCTTTGATGTTTTCAGCATCTTTGCCTTTCTTGCGAGTAACAAAATATAGAAGGTCTGGCTGATTCCGAAGAAAATTTGTGTTGCTAAATTCCCACTGTTCTGATTGTCCATCGGATTGAAGTACACCTTGCTGAAGATGCGGTATCTTATGAAACCCATACATATTTAATTGTCTGACAAAACTGCTAAAATTATTATGTTTAAAAAAGCGAGGAAGAACTTCTTTGGCGAAATCTTGAGGTCGTTTTACTAAATAATGAACAAAGAAGATAATTTTAAAAAATATTCTCGACCGAAAGAGACTCAAGCGGATTTTATGCTTTGATCTGTGAACAATTGCAATTTTTTTCTTGAATTGATAACAAATATATTAAATGAATCAAGGATTATTCCAAAAAGGTGTATTTACCCAAGAAGGAGTTTCCACTCTCCGACCAAGTGATCAGCTCATTAGACTGAGGATCGTTCACCATACTAAATATATACATATATAAGTCTATCTCTTGATAGTTAAGAATGCAAGATCTATCACCGAAAATTCTATGGCTTACTTATAAAGCTTATTCAAAAAGGCTGGTACGCTTCGATTGCCAGTCCTTGGAGACCTTGGAGCATTTCGTAAATGGGGGGCAGGAAGGGAAAGATTTGTCGTATTTCCTGGTGAGCCTGGAGAGCCGTAATCTAGAGTTTCCGATGGTGATTGCGACGGGGCTGGGCGCTTCTTTGGTATCGTAGTGGTTGAAGCAGACTGCGGTTGCTCAGACTGTGTTGTCTGTTGCATTTCTTCCAAAGTTTAATACAAAATTGTTGGAATAGATTTATTTGCTATTCTTTAAACTTTGTTTTTATAAAAGTCTAATTGTGTGATACCTATAAACCCATAAGGATGACATATTAAGGCTTATGCAAATTCTCATCGGCCAAGACATTTGGTGGACCTGGCACGTGACCGGTCTTAAAAGGTGTTTAATTAGCGAATAAAATTTTGCCTAATAAAATTATTTTCGAATACAGTACGTATTAAAAAAAAAATAATTCGGAGAATATGAATGATTCAATTCCGATTATAAGTTATCTGGATATTCGTAAGAATTGCGAATTATGTGTTGAAATTTACTTTACTTCTAACCACTAATCTCTTCAAAGTTATTTTTTCAAAGATTAAAGTATTTGCGAAGGTGATGTGACTAAAAAAATATATATCTGTGAAAAAGTTATAGGTATAAGATATACTGTACGTAGTACGTACGTTTTATTATCAGTTACGTATCAGGTATGAAATTTTGTATACGTATAACTACGTTAGGGTTACGTAGAATTAAGGTTTGGAAGGGCGTAAATTTTAAGAGCATCATATAGGTGTGTATTTCTATTTTTTACTCCTTAAAAAACAATTTGCAGCCAACCATTAATAGATTAGAGCTAGGATTAAGGGTTAAGGTTAGAGTTGGACTGTATGAATTATTTTTTGTTACGTAGAATCTCGAAGGTGGTTTTTTAGTAAAATTTTAAAAAGTTATTTTCATAACACCGTCCCTTATGCTATATCTCAAAAATGTACTAAGTAAACAGGGTCGGGTACTCTAAGTAAAAATGTTTAAGACCCCTAAAAACCTCGAGAACTGAAATCGGGACCTTATAATATACATTATATATATATTATATAAAAACCTCCTACGTATTCATCTTAAAGCTAACTCTATATAGGTGTTATGAATATAATATTTCAGGTAAAAATTATTATTTAATAATAAGAACTTTGTATACAGTATAATACCGACGATTTCGGAGGTGAAATTCACCGGGGTGCTATATCTACTAAGTAAACGGGATCGGGTAAATGTTCAGGTCCCTCGAAAACCTCACGAGAACTGAAATTGGGACCTTATAATCAAATCTACATTATGTTATATAAAACTCCTCCTTTTATCTTAAAACTGCATCCTAACCCTAAAAATTTTTAGGCTGGTGAATTTCACCTCTGGTTAAATATAAATTATTTCCGTATATTTTTATATTTTAAATTTACTAAAGTACAGTCAAACCTCTTTATAATCACACATTTGGGATACAAAATGTGTGATTGTAGAGAAGTGTGACAATTATAGAGGTTAAATTTAGAGGTTTGCTATTTATCACTTGTGATCATCACCAGTGTTACTCCCCGAAAACCTTAGAAAAACTAAAATCAGGACCTTATATCAAATCTACATTATATTATATAAAACAAAAACTATACTGGTCCAGTGGTAAATATGAAGTAATTTTCAAATTTTCAGGCATTTATACGTAATAAATTAATATGCAAAAACTTTTAGTCAAATCAATTATATAAATATATATATACATTATATAATAAACTATATTTAAATATACTATTTGACCAGTACAGATCCTTTGACCGGACTGGTCAAATTGGTCTGGTCCAATGGTCAAACTGGTCTGGTCAAGCCAACACTGGTTTAGAATGAAGGCTTATACTGTACATATGTAGACAGTTGAACTTCCCAAAACTGATAATAGGACTTCCCTCCCGCTAGATTTTGTATCAATTTCGAGAGGTTATCAGACTTGAAAATTTACAGATTATTATTAAATTTATGTAGCAGAAATGGACTTGAATCAATTTTGGGAGGTCCAACTGCATGTACTATTATATATATATATGTATTATCGTTATATGATTAAATAGATAAACCACATAATGTTAGACACATGGATGAGTTGACATCTGAAAATTTGTATTATCATTATTATAGACAATAATTTCTTCGATTGTGGGACGCATATTTGGATCTCGTTGGAGCATAGACTTTATCAAAGAGATCATAGAATCTGAAATATCATCAAATACGAACCCGGCCAAATCACCTTGGCGCAATCTCCTCCAATCACTACCAAAATGTGGAAGTGGCGTTTTACTAACCATTTCCAAGAGGACAATTCCAAGACTAAAAATGTCTGCAGGTTTGTCATAATGTCCATTTAAAATCTCAGCGGCAAGATATCTCCGATCACCCTCACTCTCCAAATTAGGTTTTGCTGGCCAGGTTGAAGCAAGGCCAAAGTCACCAATTTTAAAAGTTCCATCTGATGCCATAAAAATATTCTCAGATTTTAAATCTAAATGCATAATATTGTGATTATGAATGTGCTTAAGACCAAGTGCAATATCCATAAATATCTTCCAAATTTGAGATTCACTGAGAACATTATTGGCAATAAAGTCTAAAAGTGTACCATTATCACATAATTCTGTTTGGAGGTGAAGGTGGCCATGCTGCTCCCAGGCGGCAACTAATTTAACGCAGTTTTGATGTGATCCAAGCAGCCACATGATTTCGACTTCACACAAAGAACGGATTCTAGAATTTAGAGAAACGAATGGATTTTTTGTCTTTTTAATGACATATAAAGCTCCAGTTTTTTTATCTTTGACCTTATACGCAATAGAGAATTCCCCAGTTCCAATAACAGAAATCACATAGAAATTTGAACTAAAATAATCCATTTCATTTAGTTCGCAAGACTCCGGATGATTAAATTCTATAAATAAAGAATGCATTAAAAAACTTTTTTTAAGAAAATGGATTTAATAATTTGTTCAATATATACCTCTGTTTTCATGTGCGTACTTTTGGAAATAAGCTTTATCTAGTATATGTGCATATTTAGTTGCATATTCATTAATCATTGATGGTAAAGGTTTTAAATCTTTATCCATTCTTTTCATTAAAACCGGTGTGGAGACATTTGGTCTTTTTAATATCAAGACTGGAGATTCTATTTCTGTATTAGAATGTAACTCTTCATTATTTGACTTAGTAGTAGGTGCCCAAAACGACGCATCATTGTCAGGAATTGAATGTTTTGTTATAGATGAATTTAATACTGGAGAATATTCATCATCATTTATTTCATCGTAAAATGGTAGTACATCATCTTTTATCTGAGGAATGAAAGGAACTTTTCTTTCAGGAGTTAACACATTATTCCTATCTTTAATAACGAGGGATGGTGTACGTTGATCGGGAGTTTTATTAACGTTAGATCTACTAAATTTTCTAATTGATGGAGATCTTAAATATTTAGACCGATCCCTATATAAACTGGCCTTGTCATTTGAACAAGAATTTTGAGGAGAGTCACCAAATGATGAAGCATAGATTGACCTAGTTCGTACTGGAGTGTTATAAATATTATCATATGAAGTGTCTCCAGGAAAATTTGTCCTTAAAAATGTGGTAGGATTTGATTTATATGAATAATCAGTAAAATCAGAGGTTTTTGCAGTTGACATTGTCCAGAATAATATTTCATCATCGATTGCCTTTTGAAATGATGCACTAAAACCTTCAGGTGATCCTTCAGGAGATGAATTATAATTTGAAGATTGCGGAGTTCCAGCAACAGGTGATGTTGGAGCTGTATAATAAACTAACGGTGAAGGACTTTCCGAAACTGAAGAGGGCGTGGCAATGTATGCTTCCTTATTTGCTTCATATGTGCGAAGGCGTTTCTTGAATAAAGGGGAAAATGATAGCGTTCTTTTGGGCTTCATGATAAAGCTTGAGTTAAAATCCATACCAGACGTAAATTATCATCATGAATAATTGTAATAAACGCGAATATTTATCTGATTTACGCGAATTTCACGTGATTAATGTTTATACGTCCAAATTTAGTAATAACAGAACATCTAATCATATGGGCTAGGTGCTAAAAAAAAGGACCAAATTGACTATTTTTTCAAATCAATTTAGAATAAAACATAAAAGTAGTTGTATTAATAAAATTTTGCTGTATTGCTTTTTAAATCATTATTCATAACCAGAGTAATAGCGTAGGAATTTTTAGCCAACTAATTTCTGCGGATTGAATCATAAGTTCTGTCGCATTACATAGCTATCTTAACCAGTGTTACGTATAAATTCAAAAGATTTTTATTGGTGCAAACGCAAAAAAAAAAGAATAAATCAATGTACTACAGTGCGCGACACTTAAAGGCTACATTTGTCCCATTTTTAAAATTTAAAATTTTAAAATTTTAAATTATTTAAAACGTTGATTTTTGATGTTTTTAAAGTTACTTAATTTTGATTGGTCAAATTTCTTGAATTTTGATTGGTTAAAATGGGTTTAAAATTTTATTATATAAATTTAAGCTAATTTAATTGGAGTTTTTTTTTCAATGTGTCCCATTTTTCATGTGATTATAAAAATACTATATTTTTTTTTTTGTTGTTAAGGTGAGGCCTTGCTCATATCTTTTATTGGGTAATTTATACAAGTAATTACATAGAAACTATATAAAACTTAATTTGTATACAAACAAATAAATATAAATTACATGCA